>WBMY01018562.1:47600-106165 GCA_013397315.1 Donacobius atricapilla
TTTTTCCTTCACAGAGAAAAACTCTGAGAGATCACAAAAGGGTGTAGCCTGGTGCTACAAATCTCCTTTGCCATTTCTTTTGTTCCAGTCAAGCACCCATAAGCACCCAGTAATTAGTCACCTAGGGACTTTATGGGGGAAAATTCTACAAGGGAAAAAAACCAAACCAAAACAAAACCCAAATCTAACCCCCAACAAATAAATGTTGGCTCACAGTACAATATGCAGCAAAGATGTCTGTGTATATTTCAATAAAATAAAAGCCCTAAAAGTCACAAAATCTCACTGTTATCAGTATGATGGTACAGTACCACGATTAAGTTTTCAAATGCTGTTTTCCAGCACCAAGATTCTATGGCTGGCTGAGGGCTCTGCAGTTACAAAAGCAATAAGTACCTAATCAGTCTCTTGTGTGCAAGTAGATGGAAATTTACTACTGATGGTTTTTGTGCATTTTGGGTTTAAATTAACTCCAGAAAGGTGTCTGCTGGTGGTAGCATAGACTCAGTGTGTCTTATATTAATAAATAGCTAGTTGATTTCTCACAGGAATGTTAAATATACTTAGGAAGCACACATTAATATGCTGTACAATGGAACACACGTATCATTTCCTCAAGCATGTTAAGAAAGTCAACCTGATGAAGGAGGGCCTCAAGTGTTCACTTTCTCAGTTCTTATTGAAAAAATCTTTTTTTCTTTGCAACTCTTGTATGGTTCGTAGAGCAAAATAAGAATTTTAGAAATGCTTATTTCAGATTTAGAGTGTGTCTAGGAGAAACAAAAGAGACATTTTATTTGGCAAGTTAATCCTTTGTGTATGCTTCTGTGACTCATATCTGTGACCTCTGAAGTGGAAAAAAAAAAAGAAAAATATTATTTTCCTTCCATTTATTTTGAATCTTTCAACTTACCTTACCAATTTGGATGCTCGCTGTGGTGTATGATGCTTGCTGATGACCATATATGTCCTTTTATTATTAACAAATCTTCCAAGCCTTGGCTAACTTACTTGTTCTATACCCACAGAGTATTTCTCTCTGATTTTGATCCAGTATACCCTGAGGAACATGGGATTCCTTCAGAAAAGGCAGTGCATGATTTTGTGTTTGATTTAAACATCATGACCTCTTTAGGTTCTTTCATCTGCACAATAGATATTTATCCAGAGTTTTCTCTCTAATTGTTAGCCCCCTCTATTGCTGAGGAACTACCTAAAATACTGCAGCCTGGCACCTGAACCAGGCTCCTGCACTATTCGCCATACAGCTCAGCATTTTTGTTTTATTCATTGAGAAAGTAATAGTAATAGACAATGCAGAAGATGAATGGATTCATGACAGATATCCTCAGAAAGAAAACAATGAATCGTCATTATGTCATACAAGAAAAAGATTAGTGTTTTGTCTATTGCATCCACTATGAATAGGAAAAATATCCACAAACAGCAAGAGGACTTCGGTATCAAGTGCATTACAAAACAACAGGAAAAGTATTGAGGAACATTTGCCTGTCTTCTGTCTTTGAAGTAGGATACCCAAAACACAGGCATATATATATAATGGAAATCCAAGATTTTAGTGACTTCTTTTGAGTGCTCATCTCTTAATTTTTCAGTGTTTCTTTGATGTCTCCCAAAAGAAAGGAATGGTTAAGGGCATCACTCTTTCAGCAGGGACAAAATTATTCTGTACTATTGGATTTTGTATATGGTCAGAGGAAAATATCCAGTTCAAGTCTTGCTCTGCATATGAAAATTTCCATTTCCTCTAGTGATCATAGCTACTTGACTTCTTTATATGACTCATATCCCACTTAATTTAAAAAGTGCTTGCTTTTCTTGAAGGACATGATATATTAATTATATAACATTATAGTAAATTCTTTTAGAAAATGGAATCTCTGCATATTGAAGTTAAATTAAAAAAAACATCCCTACAAGAAGTGTAACTTATACAGTGGTTGCCTTGGTGTTTTAACTGTTCTTTAATGGTAATGACATGAAATAAATTGTAAATCTTTCTATTAATTGTAGCATTATGATCTACCAAGCCCATTAGTTTATTTTTACACTTACTTATATCTAGAAAGAAACATGGTTTCAATGTAATGATCCCTCTCTGAGTCCTCTAACCTTGTGACCCACATCTGTGATCTCTTAAATGGAATGCATCAGTCATTTATTACCAGCTCTTTTTAAATTTCCTCCCCAGCTAGCTCTCCAAGTAAAAGGCTTCTAGCTGTTTTAATTTTCTCTTCTGACAGCAAAAGACATATCTGCATGATTAAAATGCCAGATATCTTTATAACTGTTATCAATTACATTAATTAATAGAAAATAGCAGTGGAATTTGCATGGGGAAAAAGTATTACTCTAAATCTTAGTTAATTCACAGTTATCTGCAAGATGCCATTTCTCCCACACCCCTCTTATTTTTTACCCTTATGTGTATTCATTGTTAATAAATACTTCCCTAAGAAGTATGATGTAGAGTTGCTGTTTGTATCAATATGAAGTATGATCCTATCGTGGTTCTATTTCTCAAGCTGAGAAGAAAAGGAAATTTCTTTCATAAAGCAAAAAGGCCTTATTAAGACCCTAAATTATATTACAGCAAGAAGTCTGTATGACAATTATATATTTTTTAATTAACTGATACTATAGACTGTGAGTTTATAGTGTAATATATTTTTTCAGTCAGAGCTTTCCCTAAAATTAGTTTCTCTTCCATTCATAGCTTCTGAGTGGAAGTTCAGGTTTATATTAAATGTCCTACTCTCAAAGTGAGCTCTGTTTGTGCGAGGTGCAGAAGCAACATATAATAATGGTTTCACGGCTTGGCAGCCTGATATGAAATGGAGTGGAAAAGCAGGTCTCAGTGATGATAGGACAAAATATTTCAGACTAAGTATTTGGCTGAGGTTTTAAGGGCATCCTTTAAACTTTCTGTTGTGGGCAGGTAGCCCCATTTATGTTAGTGAAGCTGCTTCCCCCCACAAAATAGCCCTGTGAAACATTAATGTTAGGCAAATTTCATGCGTCTTGATGGAAAACATGTTTATTTGGCATGGATGCGAAAAGCATCCCTGTAGGAACAGTCACTTTGCCTAAGATGAGACGTAAGGATGTTTTACATCAGTTCTGAGAATGTAGTTTTCTATCTACTTATATGTTTTTTTATAACCACAACCGTCCTCTGGCTCTAGAACTCAGCTGTTTTGGTTCCTTTGGCCTCTTATCACAGCCCTCAGCCACATGATCTTTTGGTTTGCAGCTTGGAGGTCTTCAAGAGCCGCCGGGATCTTTCTGATTTTGTCATTTTCTCCAATCATGGAAGGATAGGCACAAATCTTGCAAGGATTTTTGAACTATTTACTATAAAATAAATCCTAACATTTGTTTAATTCTGTATCATAAGAGCTTGAAAATGTCTGTATAAATTATGGTGGTGATATAATTTTGTAGAAACGGAACCAACCCTTTTGTTTCATTTATTTGTTTCTTTCAATTTTTTTCCTGATGAAATTTTGGGTTTGGTTTATCACAGGTATTTTTTATTTAATGGAGAGCAATGATATGCACGTATGTTGTATATATGCACGTATTGATAGATATCTAGCTATTTTAGGTGTATATTTTAGGTGTAATAGGCAATTTAGGAGAAACACTGTCACTTTTTAAATTTCCTTTATTAAAAATCCAGGTCTTTATAAGAATCCTCAAGTAAATTTTGGCATACTTCTTTTATTTTCTAGCCTCACATTGTCTTGTAGGAAAACTCCAAAGAAGTGCTTCAGAGAAAGGGACCTGAAGAAAAAAAAAATCAAATCTACTTCTCCAAAGAGTTCTGTAGCTAGAAGTGGAGTTCTCATCTTTTATACCTATACAATTCACAGAATAGGTGTTGCAGATCAAAACCACAAATTGACAAGGATCAGAAAGAAAACCAAGGAATCTCACAGGGCTTCTTTCTTCTTGTTTCCATATTGCTGCTGCAATAGGTTACAATAAACATATTTTCTCCTTTATTCTTACGGAGGAGAGTGCATGATGCTGCTGTACTTTCCCTGTTTACCTGTACTTAAGACATAAATCAGAGCCTTTTCTGGCAGTACTGAAGAAGAGAAGTGGTATAAAAAGGTCACCACTGAGACATTTTTCATTTTTAAAGAAAGTGAATACTTTTAAAGGAAATTTTGAGGTGTATAGAAATTTTTTAAATTTTAAATATATTGAACAACTTTTATACTTAGAATTCAAGAAGAAAAAGATTCACAAAATTGCTTCATTTTGTAAACAAACAAACCAGGCATTGGTAAGTTATTGCATTTATACATTATTTTATGATAATAGTATTTACCTTAAAGAAATATCTGTCATTTAAAACACACAGTCTCTTTAGCAGATTTGGAATACGAAGGAGATATTTTTTTATATATCTGTATTGTATATCAAATAAACTAAATAAATATCCATGAGTTTTAGAGGGGGATAAAGTCAGGATCCCCAGCTGTTTATAGTGGCTTATTGTCTGAGTAGATTACAGTTCCCATTCAGTCAAGTAAGACTGCATTATACTTTGCTTTTAGGAAAGTGTTCCAAATAATCATTAGTAGTTTTATGTTTATTTCCTTATTTTCTTTCCTAAATTACATTAAAGTATGTGTTACCTTCCCAACTATTGGCTGGTAATTATAAAAAAATAGATAATTAAAAAAATAGATTTTCTTTTTTAAAATGACTTAAAAATATTTCAAATTAAAAAAGAACAAAATAATACAGAAAATAGTTGCAAAACAGTCTATGGCTATCAAAAAATATTCTGGGCATCTTTTGAAAATAAGTCAGTCAAGAAATCAGTTCCACTGTCTGGGTCACTGTTTTGGTAACAGGGTATTCTTTTCTATTTTTAAACAATGAAGGCATGACTTTGTTCATGTGTGTACAATTCCAGAATGTGAGAGATCTGCAAAATGTAATTTTAATGAAATTACTTTTCTATCAAAGTTTATATGCCAGATTTTTAAATCCCTGAATAAAGATGAAGAAGGTCTTTGGGGGGAAGTCTTCTCTTATATACCAAGAAATTGCTTCAGTCATCTGGGAAAGTACATAAGCAGTTTGCATTACTGAAATTCAGTCTATTTTGTTATTAAATTTAACTCTGAAAGTCTGATTTTAACTACTTTCTAAAATACTTGTATATGTAGTTGTTGGGTTTTTATTTTATTTTGGTTTTACTCCTAAAATGTTTTCTGAGAGGCTTGTAATCAATAGCAAGGAACATCAGAATACTGCAACTTTATTTTACAATTGATATTTTTAATTAGCTTCAGTTAAGTAACCTTGATATGACTTAGAACTACCCACTCAAATGTTTTCTGGTAATATTTCTAACAGAAAGAGAAAACTCTAAAACCATCAGCATTTTGCTTTTGGTTTTTTCTTCTTACAAAGATTAGGGACATCAACTACACTTTTTACAAAAGCTCAAGGAGCTCACATCAAGAAACAGTGAATCTGAGTAGCTAGACCAGAAACAAGCCAGTTCAACCTTAAAAAAATTTCTCTAGGCATCACTAGAAAAACTATATAATATATAGTGTTTTGTTTGATATTTGTGTTATCACAGGCAATATCTGGGTGAACTGAACTCATTATCAAAGTTCTGAAAGGAATCACAGACAGTATTTTAAATTAATAAATTCAGAGCTATTATAAACTGGAAGAAAAAGTTAATTCAAGGCAAATTAAGGGTGATTATTCATCGATTAATCTGTAATGAAGAGAGTATTATTCTTAACCTTCTGTTTGACTCATTTCATAGAAGTGCAGCTAATATGCGACTTTGTAAATGTGAGAATCTTTGGCAAGCACTATCAGTCTATTTCTTCGAAGACTGTAAATATAGTTTTGGCTTTATTGAAGTTAATTTTAAAAATCATGGTGGAACTCACTAGGATGAATGTTTCATATGCAGTACTTAAGTGATTCAGAGGCATAAAAGTTGTTATAGGAAATGGATGACATACATCCTGGAAAATGCATTAAAGTCAAAAGTCTTTTGAACTTCTACACCCAAATGAGCAGCTATTTACAGATACCTCTTGACACATAACATAAAAGTCCTGACATGAGCTGTGTTCATCACTAAAATAACAATGAAAGAACAATGAAATAAAAATTAGCTATTTTCCTTTCTTTGGATGAGGAATAGTATTCTGATGGGAGAAATGGCTGTCACTGCTGCTACTAATAGGAACTCTCTGGTTAAAATGCATTTATGCTCCCTATTCTGTCTCTAGAAAAGGAAAAAAGGATTTCCAAGAATTCAAAGCAACTCACCAGTGCTGCTAATCATCAGTTGCACAGTAAATTGCTTTGACTTCTGTAGACATTGTTGCCAGAATGCCCACCATGTCCACTAATCACGTGGTTTCTATAGCTGAGAAGACAGAACAAAAAAGTACAATTTCAGCACTTTCAGATATGGTACCTTAGTGATTATTTTTATATACTTATCTCTCTTGTACCAGGTACTTTTTTCAACTGGAAACAACTTCATCACATAGTATATAGGTGAGTATATTGATTATGCTCTGATGTATTTTTATATGAGCATAATTCTTGACAGATTATTTATCAATTCTTATGTCCCATGCCATTTTCAGTATACCCTTTATATCTTCCTCCTAACCTATCTTTGTGTTTTTAGTTTTTAAATTTTACCTACTGAAAAATTAGCTTGGATTTTTCCAAGATTTTTTTTTCCTTTGTGAAAGATTTTGTAGGAGAATATTCTTTTAGGTGATAAAAAGATATTGCTTTCTACTGTGCAGTACCATGTCAATACAACAGCTTTTTAGCTCTTAGATCAAGGATCTCTGTATGCTGTCCCACCAAGACATTAACATTTTTTTTTTTCCTAAGATACAAAAATAGTCAGCACAGTTCTGCCAAGGTAATTCAAGTGCTTGCAGAGAATATAATGGTTCTCTGAACTGTTTCAGTCAATACACCTGACTGTCTGAATACTCTCAAATCATAGCATCAATCTATTTATTTGCTCTGCTTATTGTGGACAAAAGGTCTTTCATTTTTAATGAATTTACTTATAAAAATAATTCAATTCTTTGACGTCCTTCATGAAAGTTGCAAATTTTATTTCTTCCCTCCTGAAGCTTTAAATCACTGTTTTTCTTTTCTTTCATAACTGCCAACAACCATCAGTTAATCACAAACTGACCAGCAATGATGAATTAAGCATGAAGCTTCTTTCTTTGCCTCTGGCCATCCCTCAAGTATCAACCTTTTGAGGACTAGCAGCTTCACATCCTCATGTTTCTTGAATTGAATCTTGGAACTGTATGCTTTCAGTCAGTTTGCATATGTCATGTACTTCAATTTGGGACCCTCAACATGGCAACAAAACTTATTTTTAAACTTGCATAATTTAATAAAGTTATTTTCTGAAAAGATTATTTTAGGGGCATGAAGAGCTGCTAATCAGAGAGCTCACCAATATTTCACACTGAGCTAGAAAACTTCTACTTTATTAAGACCTTCTCTCCACTAAAGTTGCATTAAAGTTTCTCTACAAGAAAGATAATTAAATTGTTTAGAAACAACCTAATTTAGATATTGACTAAATTAATGACAAAGTCTCTGTTTTGGTTCTTGATATATAAAAACTTAAATTTAAGGTACCACTTACAGACTTTTTTCCTGTTGTTATTTTGCTGAAGTGAGTGTGAATATGACTGTTTAGTTCTAATTAAAATGTTATTGCTTCCTGAATATTTATTTCAATAGTACTTATGTGGTGTACACTAGGTGTGCTTTTTGCCTTGACAGTATTTTTCTGAAGTACCTCCTCTAGTTAGATTTAGGGACTCTATAATGACTTTGATCTTTGGCTAATATGAATATGAACTACCAAACTAATATTCACCAAAAACTTTGCATATTGTATTTTTCTTTTTAAATGGCCTTATTTTAGGTCCAGCACTTCTTTTCCCTCACATTTAAATTGGAACAGGAAAACAATGCAGACAAAAAAATGTATGGAGTGCCCTTTATTTTTCCCCATATTTCTGGGGTTTTCTGTGGATTGAATACAGCAAAGATACTGGTGATAAATATGTGATACACAGCATTCATCTGCCTTTATTTTTCTTTTAAAATTTATTTATTTATCTATCTACCTATCTGTTTATTAATTTATTTAAATTTAGATGAGTTTGTTATATTTACCTAAATTGAAACACAATTGTAATTTTTCCTAGTTAGGTAAAAAAGGAAGAGTATAAAGTGAGTATACAGTTTTCAAATATTGAATCACTTTTCAAGATGTGAGAAAAGTTGATTTTATATTATTGTGCATGGAGTCTAACTGGCTAAGAGGAGACTGAAATGCATACATCTACAATTATGAACTGTATAGCAGAGAGTAAATATGACTTTCATCTCTAATTTATATGTTTGCCTTATTCTTAACCTGTCATTAAGAAATCAAATGAAAAAGTTAGTAATTTTGCTTAAAGGAAAGGTTAAAAAAAAGAAAATTTCACATCAAAGAATGAATTTTTTAATAACCTTTACACTCTACTATGCGGTGACAAAATAATAACAAGATAGTATTTTCTGCCAAGATTTGTTAATCATAGTCCACTGTAATCACACTAATGAGGCATTCCTCTCAGCTGGAATGAAATTGTCCTTTTGCATTAAAAAAGAGTTACTCTGATGTACATTAAAAAATTATTTTTATTGGAGTACTGAATCCACATTAAGTTGCCTCAGGACCATAGTGAGTTACAGTGAGGGTATAAACATTGCACAGCCTACTTTCTACAAGGTTTGTCTAAAAAAGTGTTGTTAATTTTTTTAATTGTTATTTCTGTCATGGGCAAATGAAAAGACAAAGGAAGTAATTATTTGCAGATTTCCAGATATTTGTAGTGGTGGGTTTTGTGTTTACATAAAGTATAAGCCTGTTCATGATGCTTAAGGTGATTAAAAAAAAAATAACAACGAAGTGAAAAAAAACCCCAAAATATGTCCCACTGTATTTCAGTCAAGTAACTGTTATAAATGTTTCATACATATATACAGTGGATTAATGGGAGTTTCCTCATCAGTTATCAACCCTTTGTATAGATTTACTTCAGTTACTTCTATTAATATTTTTTTCTCCCATATAAATGAGTAGCAACTCAAGAGTAAAATCCAGCCTGATGCAAGGATCTAGAGATTTGTATACAGAGAAACAGGATTCTATTACGTATATTTACTTTTGATTGTACCCTTAGATAATGGCCTTTTAAGAAGTGTGAATTAAATTTTCAGAAAGTTTATGTGGCTTAGAAATTATTTTGAAAAGCCTCCAAAGTTCAGAGGCCTGAGAGCAAAAGCTGAGTCATTCCATGAGCTGTTGATTTAACATTATAATTACATTCTCTGCTTTGAAAATACAAATTCTCTGTAAGTGGGAAAGCTGACTGGAGATATTTTGAGTTACTGTTGATACTTGTCATTATGCTTGTTAACTGACATAATTTTTGATACATTCATCTGACAATGTTGAAGAGTTATAAATTTATGTCATCTTTATATTAGAAAATATGATATGAGATGTAGGTACTATTTTTCTTATGTTATTATACTTTTAACGCCTCTGAGACTTGATATTCAGTTTTGCCCTTTGTTATGATAACATACTTTTAATTCTCACTTCCTCATTGCCAGTGAATAGGAAAACCATGTATAAATGCTGTATTTATCAAGAGAAGAAAAATTTGTCCAAACTGCAATTAAGTGATGCATCCTTCATTCTTTTACAAGATTTAAAAATATGTCAAATAACATAAAATATGTACATTCTCAAAAAAAGCAGTCTAAATATGACTTTAGTACTGCACTTCTGTAGCAGTCATGTCATCTAGGATAATAAAAGTGCTGAAATCTAATACATCAAGAATAAATTCTGATATACACCATCTTTTATTCTACTTTCATGAACTAACTGGAAAATATAGAAAAATGTGGAAATAAAAAGAAAAAAATGTATACAACTTTGAGACAGATCTCAGCAGAGCAAAAAAAACATAAAAACCTTTTTTTCTGGCAGTTGTCAAGATCTTATATGAAATGTATTTATCAAGATTATGGATCTTTTGTTTAGTAGTTCTAAGTGATTTGCCCAGTCTTGATAGGAGTTTTGCCATTTATTGCCATGAAAGGTGGATTCAACTGTAGATCAGTTTTGGACCTTGATCTTAGACGCTTTCAAGCCTATTGGTGAAGGGCAGATAATATTTATCAAATCATATTATTTTGGTACTCCAGAGGAAAAATGCACTGGGCCTAGTTTGTTTTGACACATGTTATTTCAGTGTGATGAATTTCCTTCTTCAAATATTCAATTGAAATACATCGTACCAACTCTGAGAATATTAAGAATTATATGATAATGTTGTTTTTGGGAGGATGAGTAATGTGTATCATAGGAGAGCTAGTAAATGCACAAACTGTATCACTTATTTCTCCTTTGTTATGTAAGAGAAAGGTACAGCTTGCTGTGAAGATCACACTTCTATGTAACAAATTCTCAGTATGCCAGTGAAGATGCTTTGGTTAAGTGGCAGAAAGCACAAATAATGCAGATCTATATTTCACTAACCCTCTCCAGCACCAACATTAAAAACATCATTCTCTTATCCTCCTTGCTCCCCTTGCCACCACCCCCAAATCCCCCTGCCCATCTTTACCCCCACCCCAAAACAAAAAACTTTTCATTTTCTCCCAGTGTGCTTATGGAAGCTTCAATTTTGCTCTTATTTCTGTTTGGAAAACTTTGCTTGGAAAATGTATTTTATGGAACACTGTACATAGAGCATGAATCCATTTAATTTTCAATATCAGATGGTAAAGTTGGTTTGAGTTGTGTCCGTTTTCTTCTCTGCATTTGTTCTTTTCAGTATTATTGTACTCAACACTTGCTCTTCCAAGCTTTACATCTAGGCTTTCAATATGAATAGGTACTCAAGAATATTTATTAGTTTATTAGTTCAATTCCAAATTGTAAATGCTTTCCACATGCAGCTGTTCAGCTGATTTAGAATGAAATGTTCCTCATCTGCAAACATTTTTTAAAAATAGAAAATCCTAAACCGGTAAATTGGGTATTAACGATCTCATTTTAGTACTGTTTTATAAATATCATTCTAAATAACTCATCCATTGAAGAATGGGTAATTCAGTTGTATTGGAAGATATTGGCACATGTTTCACATAATTTTATATTGACCCATATTGTATTTTTCTGATGCGATGGCACAAAGTTTGAAATTACCTTATCCAAGTGGATTTTTTTCAAAATTATCTTCATACACACTTATATGTAAGAAACCTCAAAGCATAAAGCCAAGTAAAAGATTGCAATGCAATGTTAGGTCTAAAAAGTCCACAAGTTAATTTTCTTACAGTGGAAAATTGGAAATATTTGTATTTGTAATTTCATTTCCTGTCTTGCCTCAATTTCTTCCCTCCAAAAGTATAATTTTTTTCTTTTCTCTTCTCTGTCTGACAGGATGAAACACACACAAGCACACACACACAAATGTAATTTAGGAAAAAATATTACATTAATATGAATACTTATTTTTATTTTTTTCCAAAATACTACCTATGGCAGGAGTGCACTGCTTGGCTTCTAACGTAAAAAAAAAAAAAAAAAAGACATTAAAGTAGAGGCTGCTAGGCAAAGATGAAACACTAATCTTATTAATCAGAAGGAAATTCCCAGTAATTTCCAAGGAAATAGGATCTTTATCCAGATCCTCACAATTTTTGTGAGTTTTTCTTTTATGTTTTGATAATTGCAAAATAGTTGCCTATATGGATTATATTTTGAATATCTCTACAAAAAATTATATCTAGATAATATTTTTAACTTTGTAGTGGATGTAGTGGAAATGATGTATGATTTTATTTTCTTGATTCATCCTGTCTGTTTCACAGATTGTGAGTACAGCAGTGATTTGTAATAAACACTGTGAAGTGGCATGAGCAGATATCATTTGTATGCATTCTCAGTCAAGTGGCAGAGAACCTTGAATTTCTGCAGTAAGCAACTTCTTTATGTACTCTTTGAATTTATTTTCATAGATTCTCCTGAGAGTAATAATTTCAGAAAGTATCTTTCCCACCCTTGAATCCTAGTAGGGAGCAAAATTGCTGCTAATTATTATAATTGCATGTTTCAATCCATTCTGGAGCACCAGGAATTAATCTTATATGAAATGTGATCTGCAGACAGGTCCCCTAGCTTGTTAATTTGCTGTTAAACTAAATCAGTATTTTGTTTTACTCTTGATGCTTGAATAGATTCATTCCATTCTTGGCCTCAATTAGAGTTTGCTTGAACTGTGTCCTACTAATCTGTCAGATTGAAAAATCAATTGTATTCTTCCATTTTGCAGTGATAGTAGTTGAAAAGATATTTACTTACTATGATTTATATAAGAATTGCCATTAATTTAATGTAGATACAGTTTTAACAGAACATGAGTAATTGCAAGACAAATTGAATCTCCCCTAGGGACTGAAGTCATCAATACAAGCATGGAAATTCTGAGGATTTTCAGAGAACATATGAATTCAAATGTCTTAGAAAGCTTTTCAAAACTGAGAATTCTTACTTGGTGTAAACATACTGCCTTAAAATGTCTATAATAAAACAACAATTCTTGTGCTTTGAGCACCTGGATCAATACTTAGGTACTAGCACCTGTACAGTAGAATTAAAAAGATTTTTAGAATATCTTTATCAAAGTCTGTTAAACCAATGAATATGTTGTCTGAAAATGTTCCTTCCATGAATATGAATTTGTTAGCTGCTTTGATATTGATGGAGATGCACATTTGTATTATATATTTCTGATTTTAAATGTTGGAATTAATATAATAAACTTTAGTACAAGAAACCCTCAAATTTTCTCCTTAAATTTGTAAACCAGTGATCCAATTTTTCAGTGCATTGTCAAATGTAATTGTACATCCTAAAACACCATGTTGGACAAATTCACTCATCCCCATCTATTTTTATTTTTTAATTGCTTCATACTTAGAAGACCAGATATTTTCAAATACGAGTCCCACAGTTTGGAATAAGCTTCTGTAGCCAGTAAATTTATTTTCTTAATCCTAACATTTCTAATTGTTAATTGTAGATGACATGCAGATGCTGAACCTGGTTCAGTGCAACTCTGAATAAAAATAACAGCTTTGGGGATGAAAGGTTGGAGAGTACTACTGAGAAGGATATAAAATTGAACATGACCTACCAATGTGCACTCACAGCCCAGAAAGCCAACCAGATGCTGGGCTGCATCCAAAGAAGCATGATCAGGTCCAAGGGAGGGGATTTTGCCCCTCTATTCCAGCCTTGTGAGACCCCATCTGGAGCACTGCATCCAACCCTGGGGTCCCCAGAACAGGAAAGACGGGGGTCTGTTGGAGCAGGTCCAAAAGAGGGTCATGAGGATGATGGGGAGGGATGATGCATGTCTGCCTCAAGGAAAGGATGAAAAATTTGGGGTTGTTCAGCTCGGAGCAGAGAAGACCTGGGATGACCTTGTTGCACCCTTTCAGTACTTAAAGGGGGCTGATAAGAAAAGGAGCCTGTAATGACAGAAGAAGAGATAATGGTTTTAAACTAATAGATCTTAGATTAAGATTAGATATAAAGAATAATTTTTTTTTTACAGAGAGGGTGATGAAGCACTTGCACAGATTGCCCAGAGAGGTGGTAGATGTACCTGGAAACATTCAAAGCCAGGTTGAACAGGGCTCTGAGCAGCCTGATCTAGTTGAAGATGTCCCTATGCATTGCAGAGGGATTGGAATATATTTCTTTAAAGGGTCCTTCCAACCCAAACTACCCTATGATTCTACAGCATATGATCTGTGAAGACCTTGTCTTTCTTGACAATAATTATTTTAACACTCATATTTTTTTATCCTCAGGAGCTGAGCTAGTGAATTGGTCATATTTTTTTTAGTTCACATAGTTAACAAAATTTGAAAGAGGATGAACAGACTAAATCACTACTATATTTGTTTTAATTTGTAAATAAAACATCATATGATCACTTAAATACTAATTTTAAAAGAAAGGTTTCAATACCTTGAGAAATAAAAACTAGCAGTTGGTATACTGTTTAATATAATAACTTCAGATGCAGGCCTTTGTAGATTAACATTCTAAACAACTAGCTAAATATTGTATTTGGTTTTATTAATCTGTACTGTATATTATTTTTATAAGTATAAATAATAGTTTCACTGTTAAAAACTCTGAAACAAACACATTAATACATCAGTCTCAACAGTTCTAAAATATTTGAATAGGCATAAAAATACAAAAGCTACAGGACTCATATCTGTTCTCTAAGATAAATAACTAGTCCTATGGAAAATAAGAGAAACTCCACGGGATATTGCTAAAGCCACAGTGTATATGAATTGTGTATGTGTATATGGTACATGAGTATATAGAATTATTTGCAACTTTGGCCTTTGTCAGGACTGATGAGATATGGGTGTTTCATTCTTGCTTTCTCACAAGTTCATTAATTCCTGTGACAAAAGTACCATGCACGTAAGCAAAATCACAGAGGCATAAAATAAGAAATAATTTATTTGATGGTATAGCTTGGGGAAGAAGAGAACTAAACCTTCTACTAGATAAATACTACATTACCGTTTGAAAATTTTTACTGTGTATTACTGAATTTAAGAGTATAAATAAGGCATGGATTTGATGGATGGACCGTTCAGTGGATAGAGAACTGGCTGGATGACCGCACACAAAGAGTGGTGGGCAATGGCTCATTGTCCATGGGGAGACCAGTGACCAGTGGAGTCCCTCAAGGATCAGTACTGGGGCCAATATTGTTCAACATCTTCATTGGAAACACGGACAGTGGGCTGAAGCACACCTTCATCAAGTTCACTGACAACACCAAGCCATGTGGCGCAGATGACACACTTCAAGGAAGGGATGCCATCCAGAGGGACCTTGTCTGGCTGAAGAGGTGGGCCCATGTGAATCTCAGGAAGTTCAACAAGGCCAAATGCCATGTCCTACACCTGAGTCATAGCAATGCCAGGCACACCAGAGGCCGAGAGGAGAAATGATTGAAAGCAGCCCTGCAGAAAAAGGCTTGAGGGTGATGGTTGAGGAAAACTCAACAAGCTATCCATGCATGCTCACAGCTCAGAAAGCCAATGGAATCCTGGGCTGTATCAAAAGCAGTGTGGCCAGCAAGTCAAAGGAGGTGATTCCAGCTCTCTGCTCTTGTGGGACCCCCACCTGCAGTACTGCATACTCTTCTGGTGTTCCCAAGGTAATAAGGACATGGAGCAAGTCCAGAGGAGGGCCATGAAGTTGATAAGAGAGCTGGAGCGCCTCCTCCATGAAGACAGGCTGAGGAAGCTGGGCCTGTTCAGCCTGGAGAAGAAAAGGTTGAATGAAGACCTCACTTCACCACTAAAAGAGTTATTGAGCCCTGGAACAGGCTGCTCAGAGAAGGGTAGAATCTTCCTCCCCACAATTGTTAAAAAATCACCTAGATGTGTCACTTGAGGACATGGTTTAATGGTGAACAGGGCAGTGCTTTGATAATGGAAATTATAAGATGAGATCTTAGATGTCTTTTCAATTCTATAATTCTTTATGATTCTATGATTCTATACTTCTCTGATGCCTTTTAGTTTAGTTAAGGCATTCGGCATCTTAAGATGGGTTCCAAATAAAATACTGATTTTGTCTAGAGATTCTGTAGCTTCTGTTTCTGTCCCTTATAGTTCATTTACCAATGAATTTATTTCCAGATAGAATGTGTGAGTCAGTCATGACTCAATTTGTTACATGTGATTTCAAGTGAAAAAAAGGAAATAAAAGGAAAAAGAACAATTCATTTTCTGATTACAATTGTCAATGACACTGCAGGTTCCCTATCTTCAAGTGATGATTACTTCTCACTGAGAGAGCTGCAGATGTGCCCTAATGATTATTTTATCACAATTAAGATTTTATCAACACGGAAGTAGGACTTGTTGCATATGCTTATAAGTTTGGCTGTGGAAGTGCAGAGGACTACTCTTGTGAAAAGAAAAAAGTTAACTCTATGGTTTGATTTGGCAACAGGTGGAGAATATACGAGGTAGAATATTAGTATGACTAGCAACCAAAGTCGTAACTTGTATCTAATGCATTTATACTACAAAATGATGGATTAAAGACTGAAAATGGAGGCAATACATGCTGTGAAAAAGATCACTCTTAGAAGCATATTAATGAGTTCTTATTATTCAAGGTGGGTTTTTTTAAGTCATTATCGAAAAAACTCAATCTCTGAGGTAAGTAACTCATTAACTGAAAGACTTTATTTCTTTCTACTTAACTAGCTGCTTCATTCCACTGGTCTATTGTAATAAGCATACTTTTGCCATAGTGGCTGTATTTAGTGGGTTTTGTAAAAAACATGTTTTTTAAAAGCATGTTTTTGTAAAAGCAGGTTTTTAAAATTAGTTATTTCTATTAGTTTGAGGCCTTTTCCAATAGTAATAAATATGAAAAATAAATATGAGCAGAAAAAATTATACAGGACATGTTAAAAAGAACTTTTCAAAGAGGAGATGATAGGAATCCTAAGTAGGGTCTATTTTCCAGTGATGTTTTACTTATTTTGACGATTCATAATATAATTTTACATAGATTAACCTACTTGACTAATTGCACAGATTCCTTTGTTTGGTTTTGATTTTGTTCCAATATATGTAAATATATACTTAAGCAATTAGAAGTTAACTTTTTATTAATTAAAAATGAATAATCTTTTGGGGATATTAAAGATTATTTCCACACAGTGTGTAAGAAGAGAAATGAATATTTTCATGGTGACCTGCCATTAATAAATTCTTATTCTGTATTTCCTGTACTACATATGATTTTCTGTTTGCAAATTTTAGATGAAAATTTAGTCAAGTAGTGCAGGTGTAATAATAGAAATTTAGATGTTTTTAACTGCCTTTATATTATTTTATATATGATTTATGTAAGAGGAATAGTTGAGAACAATTAAATAAAATGGACAAATGTTAAGTTAGTGACTATTTATCCTTTCATTTAAAAAAAGCTGTTTTATAAAAAGAAATAATTTTAGAAGTTGTGGAAGCTTTACTGAGACTGAATGTCTTGTCATATCTGCATGCAAGCAATGACAAGGAATCCTTTCTGGTCTGTAGGGGCTCTAGACAAAAATACTCCTTTCTCTGTCTCCCTTCTCCCCCTCCGATTTTTGGAGTGAGTTCACTTTGGTTCATTTTTGTGATATTCCTATGCAATAGATAAAAGATTTGTGACTTTTAGCTTTTCTATCTCCTCTGGAATATTTGATAACATAAAAAAAAATAACATCAAAAAGAAGAAGTAGATACCTTTACAGCCTGAACATTGCTTCCTTACCTGATGGGTGAGCAGCAATTGAGTTTCTCTCTCAATAAGATGAGAGATCTTGAACTTCCATTCATCCAGAAGAAATCAGCCTGTTCAGTACATCATTACAGGAATTGTTATTTTTATTTTACTTTCCCTTTCCCACAAAAAATTACCAACTTTGTTTATTTACACGATAATGTTGGATAAAAACAGATGTCAAAAGTTTGGAAATTTTTTGTTTCTCAGCCAGTCCTAGGAAAGAGAGATACCAAAAGGTTTTAACAGAGCATGACAAAATATATAAACTGTGAGTTTCCATAAACAGTCTAAAAGCAAAAGATGGAAAAATATAGGTTGATTTATAGTACACAGAAATTTACTACTGAAGTGCAACAACATCTTAAAGATAGATTGCATCTGAGAAAAGATATATTTCCAGCAGACCTGGGAGCAGATTGAAAATACTTTCAATCTCTGGAAGGTGGTTCCAAGTCTAAAGATAGGTCTATAAAAGACCATAAAGTTATATGTAATTCAAAAGATGGAAAGAAAGTGGATTAAAAGTAGTGAAGGAAGAGATCATATGCAGTGAAGGCTTTAAGGAAGAGGTAAGTATATCGGGTCAATCTAAAATCCATGAAGACGTCCTGAGATATATTAGTAATAATTTATAAAAAACACCCTGGTTTTTCCAACCAATTATTTCAGTTGAAGTAGATTTTTCTCTTTAAAATGTTATAGGGAAGGCTAAGAATTTAATTTTATAATAAGGTTTTAAAAATAATCTAAGATTGCTGGTTCTAATGATTATATTTCAGATGTTTGCCATCAGCATCAGGTGATCAGGACTTATTTAATTGCTCTCTTATAAGAGAGCAGTTTTTATTACATGTATGGGAAGCACATTTTTCCAACACATCAATATCTTTTTAATATTCTGGGTCTATTTCTTTTTCAAGCATCACTATTAGACAAACTCAGTTAATTTTTAGTAGCGAATCACACGCAAGCGGTGTACCATCTCATATGAAATGAGCTTCCTTTGCTTTCTTTCCCTAATTTCTTTTTCTTCTTCTTTCATCACTTCCCTACCTACAACTGCCTACCCGTCATTATTAACTCATAATTTATAACTTATAAAGGTTCACTGGTGAACTTTCCTATGCAAACAAATTTTTTTCTCTGATTAGTATTCCTTCTAACATTTTGCCAGGCTTCTGTTTCACTGTTACTCATCTTTTGCTTCAAGACTTAAATTAAAATGTGTCCTGTGCAATATCCTTTCACTTTAAATGGCAATATTATTTTATCATCGTTCACTGGTTAAATAATAATTTCAATTTGTCTATCTTGATTCTATTATCTCTCTATATTGTTGATGTTGTTTCCCTTCAATCCTTAGCTTTGTGAGGGTTTACATTTAAGATTAATTTTAAACATATACATACTCATGGCCATTACTGACAGGGGAGTTGCTTAAATTGAAAAGTTGTGGGGTTTTATGTTTATTTTTAATACTAATTCTTGTCTATTTTGGCAAAGAAGAAGAAAAAGTATTCTAATCAAATGTCTTCTTCAAAACATGGAAATGTAGGCTTAAGAATTTAAGACATTATCCTTTAGATTTAGATATACAATTACATTAAAAATATGTAAGTGTATAAGAGTCATGGATGACAAGATGCCAAATGATACTGTTTGAAAATATTTATTAGAAGAATTGGAATTTCTCAAAATCTTGCAATACCAGAATATTTCAAATGTGAAGGACACAGAAATTTCATCCAGGAAATGTTGAAAACTTACAGATGACCATGTATTTTCTTGTTTTAATTTTCCACCTTCTTTGTAATCAGCAAGAGGCTTCTATGTAGCAAGATGAATTCTTGGCTTTAGTTCTAGTTATGTGTATATATACATATATGTATATAAACCAGTCTAAATCTACTTTAAAAGTAGATCTGGTACTACAGCCCTAACCTTTATTTCTGTAAATCATGTGATTTACAAAGAATTACATTCTTGTATAGCATGGATTTCTCATTAACACTTTTCTGAGATGACTCATGTAATTTGCAAGTGACAAAATCTGTAAATTGCTCGTGTTTACCTCTCTTTTTTGGATCTATAGAAGATATTTTTACGTGCCTACATAGTCATGTAGCTTTTACTCATTTATAAGAAATTATTTTAATCCTTCTTCACATCTTTACTATTGCCATTTTATCTCAATAATACACTCTTCGTTTTCCTCCCCCTACTTTTCCATGTATATACCACTCCCTTCTTTATCTCACTTCTTCCTATGCTTGTTCTGCTTTATATCTGACTTCTCATAGTCAGTTGTCCCATATTTATCAAAACTCCTGGCTCCTTTGCAAGAAGAATTTGCCTTTTTAAAATTTTTTATTTCAAATTTATTTTCTCTATACTTTTCCTGACTTTGAGTTGTTCCAGTCTGCTCTCTAAATAAGTACTGTCCATCACAAGTATATATTCAAAAGAGAAATAATTCTGTGGCATTTAGCAGTAAGATGATGGTAATGTCTTCATTTGAGCTGGCAGTGAATGCTTTCCTTGAAACTTCTCCCTGTGAACTAGCCACAAGATAATGGGCAATTCTGTCTTCCAGTTAAAAAAAAAACCCAGAAGTTTAATTAACCATTTATTTTCAAGAGAGAAGATGAGATGTTTAATTTCCCCTTTGAGCTATTCAGTAACAGGAGGGCTAGTTTGGTTTTATTTTAGATAAAACATTCTTTGGTAATTTCAGGAATGTCTTGCTTTTCCCAGCTTTACACAGAATTTTACCTAATTAATTTCCCCTGCTATTCTTGTGATTCTTCAGTAGAGGCATTTGTTGGACCCACAAATTTAAATAAGCAAACCACTCTGTTATTTGAGTTAAAAAAAATAATCAAAATTCAATGGTATTCTTTTCTAGAACCTAAGTAAATATCTGTTACAAATTGTTGGAGTTGGATTAAAATTCTTACTGGGTATGAACATGACCTTATAGCTATAACTGAGAGAGATTAAACTCCTTGCCTTGAACATTTATATGTGGGTTCAAAATCATGATATAGAACCTAATAGTAACAATTAAATGTGGGCTCACAGATCATAAAGCAACATTTAAGTAGAACTCAGTATCTCTATGATTGGCAAGTAAAACAGCCACAGTAACAAACTAAGAGAAAGGATATAAAACCCATGGATTCAAACTGCAGTCTCTCTTCTCGCACTGTACTTTTTCTCCTCACTCTAATCTCTGGAAGTGTTTGAAATGTAATATGTAATCAATAAGTGTGTCAAAGAATGCTCTAATTAGAGACAAGATTTAGTATTCCAGTAGGGTTTCAGCTGAATATGTAAATTTTAATTATGCTTTTATAAAACTAACTTAACCAACCACATTTCTAATACAGATTGAAATATATATATATCCATATTAACAAAACAACTTTAAGCAGAATAACACGTTACCTGAGTCTGTCAGTATGTTTATCACTTTGGAAATGGACAGATTATTTGAGATATTAAGCATTCAAGTAAATATATTAACAGCATTAAAGGCATTAGCCGAACTGCCAATGAAAATGAAGGTAGAGAAACAAAACTCACATGCTCCAAGAGTGCCCTGGAAAGAGTGCTAAACAAGGCTACTCCACCTGGCAGAAAATATACACTAACTGGTGGGTTCAGTAAGCAGCTTTGGCCACTAATGGTATGTGTGAGTTTGGGCTCATTTCTTAAATTCCTCCATAGATGAAGTTCGGCACTATCCATGATTTAAAACATCCATATTTTAAAATACCTCATGAGAGAGAAATACTGTACACAATGTCATGACTTTACACAGTCCTGTTCCTGCAGTCATTAAGATTTGCATTAATAATCAATTTTAATTTAAATTTATAACCCATCATGTTCATTTGGAATTCTTTGTGCAGACGGTAACAGCTGTGCTAATGAATTTTGCGCGATACCTTATGAATAAATAATTTTCTGTGCTAGCCTTGCTGAAAGAATTAGCCCTATATTACTGACATTTGTTTAAGAGCATATCAAAACAAAACACAGTTTTTCACAGTATTTAAAAATGCTGCTGTAATATTTATGATTAATGTAAATGAAAAAAAAAGGAAATAGTACCATAAATGACATATAGGGGCCTAGAGTAGATGATGGAGCAAAGAGATGAAATACCAAACAAATCCTCCTTATATATATAAAAAAAAAAAAGAAAATCTACAAAATAAAAAAAAAAAGTGATCCACAACATAATGGAATTTTGTCTTGATATGCATTTTGCATAAGAATAGGAGAAAGTTTAGAAAGTCTTTATTACTTATTTGGATCGAAGCTGAACCAATTTTTGCTTCCCAGAACTAATCTAGAAAACCTTTGCGAATGTACCTGTAGGATTTCTGCATCCTAGACAAATTGAACAGCAATTTCAATCTCCTTTTTCAGTGAAGCTTCTCTTTTTCTATACTGTAGTGCATCTAATTTTGAAACTTCTTTGATCAGAATTTTGAAAAGCTTGAAAAGTAATTTTTATATTTTGTTGACTGGCTACCATATCTATTTTTGAGTTTTTATTTTACTGTGTGTTTTTGAAAGAAAGGCATCATTTAGAAATGGATAAAATTGCTGTCGATCTGATATAATATTGTAGGGGGGTTTCTTCAGTTAAGTACAAGTGGTCTTCCTTTCCTTTTTCCTGATAATACATTAACACACTATTGTATCAAATGAAGATCAAATTCTAGAGTCATTATTTAAGCAAAAGTCTCATCGGAATACTATTTTCTGAGTTACATCAATAACAATGACTCTGTAATAACAGTACAACTCAAACCATACAATGAAAGTAGAAACCAATTCACATTTCAGTATATACTGAAATAGGGTAGGAGTCATTGCAGTTAAGCAGGAAAGTAAGACTGGTGCTTTTATATAAATTTTTATTAAATTACTTTATTTGATACATTTAAAGTTCCACATATTTTTGTGAAAATTACTTTTCAGACATATTCGCCATGAATGTTAGCTGAATTATTTTGTTAAGCATTAGTTCTTCACAAATTCTATTGAAATTAACACTATATATGATGTGTTAAATTCTGTTAAAATGAACAACTTCACTTTTGTTTCTCATGGGTAACAGCCTGAAGATCTTCAGTATTTGAGAAAATTCCCAAAAAGATCATCAGATGGAAATTTATAGACTAGGAATTAAAAATTTAGAGAACCTCTTTACTACTATCATATGACAGCTTTCTTGGATTTCAGAAATGTTTTTGTGTATCAGCAGGTACTGAAAATAGTTTAAAACAATTCTGAAAAAAAATGTAAATTGTCTGTGGTTGAAATAATGAAATTCAAAGACACGGTTTTTTACCTGTGTTATTTTTAAATACCCAAAGAATCAAATGGTAAGTGCATTCACTTAATTAACTTTTTAAATCAGAAACTTATAATTTAACTGGATTTTAGCAAGATACATACATCTAGTTATCAACATATGCAGGCATAGGCTGTCAGCGTTTAGGTAGATATTCTGGCTGGCATCTCAAAGGTTATAGACGACGTAATGTAGTTATAACAACTCAAATCACAGTCATTTTGATAAACATAAATTTACATATGTTTTCTTGGATTTCTTGGATATCTGGGAGAGTGAATGGCATTTCTGAAGTGATTTTGTAACACGATTAATATTTCCAAATCATAGGGAAGGTAATATAAATGCGCTAAAATTTTTTGGATGATAATGCAGAAAATTGGTTTTCAATGTCCTCAGGATGTGACTCCAAATGTTGTTTTTCTTTTTGTCTAAATGAACCCCAGGCCTTTACTGGTAACTTAACCTATTTTTTATTAGTTTACTTACAGCATAATGGTTAGAAAGAGGTTGGGTTTGCTTGTTTACTAATTGATTTACTTATTTAATTCTACTTGTTTTATGTGGTTGATAGATTCAGAGAAAAGAAAACTAGTACAGTAAACAAATTATATTTCTCATCAGTGGTGCTCTTTCCTTATCTCTGTAAAGAGAGTCAATGCTAGAAAAAAATCTGGGAATAGAGGCACAGTGCTTAAGCCCAAGAATACTGAAAAACCTTTAAATACTTTCAGCTATTTGCAAATGAAGATGTCATTGATTTCCTTACTGCAGTACCTATGATTAAAGTTTTTTAGATCAGTCCTTTTTGTTATGCTGAAATGGATCAATGCAGTCCCAGTCTATACTTTTAGGCTATATTAGAGACTACTTATGTGATGCTTGACTTGCATCAGTTCAGGAGAACAGTTTTCTCCTGAAAACAACATCCGATATTTTAGTATATCTAAAATGAAAACTTTTTAAAATTTGACTTGCATGATAAGAAATTAGAGAGGGAAGTTGTTGATAGTAGTTTCTCTAAGTTATTAAATATTCTGCTTTCTTGATTTGATTACCTTAACACCCTGGTCTGATTAAAGTATCAAAAGAAATAAAGATTTGCAAAACTAGAAGAGAAAATGTGATGTTTCCTTACATTCAGTGGCTCAGCAACATAGGTTTCACAATGGAAAAAGTTATACTTTCCCTTTCCTAACAGGAATCTGCTTCCATGTCTCTCAAATCAAAGCTATATTGTACATTCCTGAAATAAAAAAGGAATAAAGGAAGGAAGGAACTACATAGAATTAGCTGATAAGAGCAAGGTATTTCAATTAACTGAATTGACTCAGAAAATTCTTTTTAAGAGTAAATGTAACAAAAAAAATTGAGTATGTCTTTTTCTTCACAGTTTTATAAATTAATGTGCAGTCTTGGTAGGGGGATGTCTAGGCCTTTGGCTTTTAATGGACTTCTGGGGGTTCAGTCCGTTTGTCATAGCTCTGCTGGAAAATATCCTTTTCCACCAGGTTACAGGGAAGTATGAAATGGAGTCACTTTTCTGAATGTGAGTCATGATGTGAGCAGGCTAGGGAGAGAATAACACATAAATATCTTTTATCTGCATTTATCTGTGAAGGCTTCCTCTGAGAATGGAAATTCTTTTGATTCTTTTTTGTGCGTGCACACTTCTGTCCTCTACCTGTGGCTTGAGAAACAGTCTGTCCGTGAATGTAAGAAAAGAAATAAGGCTTTCCTGATGCAAAAAGACTCCACTGCCTATTAGATATTAAGAAAAACAGAGGTCCTGTATCAAGCTTGAAAACCCCATAGCCTGAAATTCTTGCTGCTTGGATGACTGTGGTAGTTAATTGCCCCAAACAAGTCTGAGTCAGAAGCTCTAATCACTACAGGAAAATTTAGGAATAAATATTCTAGATTTCCTGAAACAAAACCTGCGGTTTCTCTGAGGACAACCAGATAGCAGTTTCTGAATGCTCCCAACATTTAGTGACCTAGGGAAAAAATATCTTTCTTATTTCTGTGAGGAGCTTCACCAGTTACTATTTGAAGATTTCGAAGCTTCTAACTAGAGAATCTCGCCCATAAATTTACTTCCACTTCTACTCATGTCGCTCACCTAAAATCTGAAAGTTCCAGAGTATTTATGCTATATGCCTTCTGTTCAATAGTAGTGAGGATTTCAAGGTATCTGTTATAATTGCACTGTTTCCATTTTTTCAATATGAACACTAAATAGCTTTTTAGAAATCACTATGGTCGCAGTATANGAGTCTTGAAGTAGCTTTGGCCCTTGTAACTCTCCCTCTGTCACTCATGATGGTTGGTGTGTAAATGAGTCTTATTTGGAATATGATCAGAAACATGAAAAATATTCACCTTCACGTAAGTTTCAATACTCATGTTCCTTGCAATGAAAATATTCTTGTTACCATGGCTTGGATTTTAAGCAATATATGTTTTTAGGACAGAACAACTAAACATGTCTTCACTGCTGAGTTGTCAGAAGTACACAACTGAAAGAGAAAATGAATGAATGGGAGGTGTCTTAGCACTGTATGTTTATCAGCTTACTAACAGCTAATTTTTCATTAAGAGTATCTTTTAAATGGATAAAAATACCTTTAAATAGGAAAAAAACCATCATCTCTACATATTAATTTTTACTTTAAATATGAAATACTATTCTAGTTAAAAATAGAAAATATGACTTAGTTGTCCAGAGCCTTTCATACATAATGCCATCATACCCAGTAACTACAAGCACATTTTCCCCCATCCCCTTCCTCCCCCTACTTGTTTTTTCTAATCAAGGACATGCTTTCTCCCCTGAGGCATGTGGGAGTTTAACAATTACTTGCAGCTCTAACACCAAGCAATTTCTTCTGGGACTGCAATCTGTTAGAGTTCAATTTTCTCAGCCATAGATGAAATGATCAGAATGAATTTGTTCCTTCAGACTGAAACAGAATGAATAAACTAAATGTGATTGAAATGAACTTCTGTAGCACTCGTGTGAGTGCAGACTTCTTTTGCACATAACCACAACGTCACATACAAATGCAAATGCTGGAGTTTGAAATAGCTGCTTTCCTTCTTTCCTTCTGCTGCTTTTTATTTCAGATGTGGCTTTTAAACATGGAACTTTTACCTACAGAGATCATTAAGAAAACAACTAGGAATTTTAGAAACAAAGTCACTACACAAATAAGTAAGAGAAGATCAGGACATTTTTGTGAAGAAGCAGAACAATATATTGAAGAAGAATTTGATCTACAGGAAAAGGCCTAAAACAACCCAACAACAATTCAAAACAAAGACGTGTACAAACCCCCATCAGAATTATATCTCTGCATTTACTTGCAAACTAACCATAGCCCTGAACATACTTTCAACAGAACTTCTTTTTATTTCATCAGGATTTATACACCATGCAAGAAACTGTTTGTCATACGATAATCCAGCCAGCTTTCTAAGCAGACTTGGAGTTGAGACTGTGGTTGATATTTAGTTTTTTTTAATTGAATTTGATTTTATTTAAATTAGTTTAGTGGGTCTAACAAGCTTCATTTGGAAATTACATAAAATAGAGGAGATATTCCCTCTTGCAGTAGCACATGTTGGTTTCCTTCCATTCTTTCCAGAACCACATGAAGAAATACAACTTGTTGTGAAGATTTATAAACAATCCAAACTACAGCTGTAGTTTACTACTTGCTTCTTACTCCTCCTTTGTGCTTAAATGTCACAATTTTCTTGTCTCAGATTTTCCTGTGACTCACATTTGTAGCTGATGTTGAAGCATTCTAAACAAATCGAAATGGTGTCACTGTAGGTGATTCTCCTTATTCTTTGAAGAAGCTGAAGAATAAATTATTCAATTATTTGTATTTAATCATATCTTGGTTTTTCTCTCAAACGAGGCACAAATTTAGATAATGAAACCTTCCAAGACTTTCTCACATGCCATTATAAGCTCTAAAAAAACCCCTGCAATTATTACTCTTTTGCAATAGGTCTTGATATTTAAGTCCTGTGAATTATTGAGTTTTCTACATTACTTATTTGCAGGATAAAAACTCAAATAGACAAACAATAATCTAAACTCTTCTGGAGTGGGCTCCCGTATCTCATCTGACTGTGTGAATGTGGTGTGTGTAGGGAGTGAGGTGAGGCACCCATGGTCTCACTGTAGCAGACAGGAAAGTTTCCTCAACACAAGGCTGGATGATACTGTAGCAGAAGGGGCACTGAATAATAAGTATGAATATAAATATATGCAAATACTTCTTGTAAACAATGAACAAATGTTCAAATTGCACCTTGTTTTTAATCTTCTTTATAGTATTGTGAAATATTTGTGGTATGTGATGAGTCACACTGTAGATTTTCTATCTAAGGACCTGAGGTGATATGCATGTAATTCAGTCTGCATGAAAATTCTAATAAAATATAGGGGGTTATATACTATAAGAAAAGAAACAAAGAAATTAGCTACTTTTCATTTTGTGTTATTAAATATGAATTAATTTTAAAGTGACTGGTGTTCAGAGGCTGCCTTTTGTATCACAGTCAAGCAGAGTATCCTTTGGAACACTTGAACTAGTTAGGCTAGTGCGAGTATTCTCTCTTATGTGTGAAAAATAGACTGACAGATTTTAAAAGTGGCTGTGGTAATATAATGTAGTAGTACTTCATGAGTTCTGTTCTGCACTCGTTCCTTAGTGTGATATATCAAGTCCAAATCCCTGACATCTTTAAAATAAAACTGTCAAACATATTGGGAATGCAGAAAACCAGACATGGGTTTAAATGGCAAAAAAGACATATCTGTCACTACCTATATGTTTGTCTCTTAAAATTAAAGCAGTGCTGCTGTTAATAGATATGTGAGAATATTTATTCATAACTCATGACCCCTACCTTCTAGATGCTGCCAAAATTCTCTCAAGTAGCTGAGTAGGTACGACACTGTTAATGTAGTGTGCTCATATTTCAGTTTCTAGGTGTTCTTTTAAAGAATACTCTGTGTGTTGTATTTCTGGTGTATATGATGGGGTTCCCTTTAAGATGTCCATGTGGACAACACAAAACACAGAGCTTCCCTGCTCTCTCTCTCCTCCTCTCTGCTCTGCTAGAACTAAGTTCTCCTCTTACAGGTCCTTAAAATGTGTCTCTGTAACCCACAACAAATCATATGCTGTGACAAGGAAAATAAGATTCAGAAGAGCTACAAAAAGGAAAGAGGGAAAAGCTAAGGTACAAGCTCAGAGCTTTTTCTTCTTTGAAAACTACACACACACACACACAGAGTAAAAAAAGTATGATTTTCAGACTCATTCAAATTATTAACTAAATTCCTGGAAGGTTTGCATGGTTTGGCTGTTTAGCAATGAAATTAGGCTCTTTATACTACAAAATATATTTTATTTTTTAAAAACAAAGTTGTTACTGGTGATCCTTCCAAGTTTCTTATGGCACGTAGTGTTCAGTGGTATTAACCCCAGAATTTTGGAGGTGATCATAAAACTGCATACCTCATGTATTTCAAAAAATGACAACTAACAGCTTGATATTTATATTTTCTGTTTCTGCACTGAAAAAAAAAGTAAGACAAAACACAACTCAAGTATTTTGAAATGTTTGAATCAACTGCAGTTCTCAAAAGGATTTTTGTAGTACTTTCCTAAATGTTCTTTAAATTCTAGAAGCATGAATGAATCATAGACACTTATGCGTAAATTTGCAGACACTTACAGACCATCTGCTCCACTGTTCACAGTGACCTAACATGCTGACTGCTACAACAATTCAATATATTGACACAAAATGCCAGGTTAAAAAAAAAAAAAAAAACCCAACAAAGAAATTAAGGTAAAACTAAGCCAAAAGTCAAAGTACTGAAGTGTTAGCAGAAAGCCAGGTTATGAATAATAACAATTAATAAATTCAACTAGAAATGCAAGGAGCAGGAAATTTTAATTGCATATGTACATGTGCAGGGAATCTGGGGAATATGAAAATTATAGCTGTTTATTTGTGATTATGGAATTTAAAATTAATTGGTATTCCTAAAATTTCCTGGAAAAATTGCATGACTGGAAAGTTAAATGAATTAATTTTAATTAAGGCGGTGAGAAGGTGATGTATGCAAGTTAGAAGATGGGAATTGGGGTTTCCTGCATATTTCTTCCAAGGAATTAAAAAAGGCAAGGTGATTCCTATGACTATAAAATCTCACCTGTGTACACATGTTCCTATTTCATGTTCTTTTTCCGTATACAAGCAAAACCTTGTATGTTAACAGTGACACTGGATTTAGGTATTTATATAAGATCATGAATGCAGATAGACAGTACTCAAGGATTTGAGACTCCCAGGTCTTCCTGTGTTAGTGTACATAAATTGCAGACTATCAGAGAAAATCAACAGAAATGGAGCAAAAATTAACTAACTTTTTAAAGAGGGAGGGATGATATCATGCCTGATATCAAAGCTGAGTAATATACACTGATGTGAACAAGCAAACATTAGGAGATTAAAGATGTGGGAAAAGTGAACAGATGTTTAAAATAATTTGTTCTGATTAATACAGATCTGAGAAGCATAATTTCATCAACTTTCATTTTTTATTAATAAAAACTTGCTTGAAGTTTCACTATAGACATTTATTTAAACTGCTTTAAGACACTGGAATTCACATGGTAAAGCATCTAAAAAAGCAAAAACATATTAAACCCACAATTTGGAGACCAGCCATCTCAATATCTTAAAATGTTTTTCTGGGTAGTAGCTGGTGGATGTGTTTCTATATTATTTCTTCAGAAATCACTGATAGTTTTGGTGGTATTCATCTAGTAGTTTTTATCTTCTTTGATAAGGAACACTGAAGTGTCATTGATGAAATTTGAATGTGAGATGAAGACTGGGATAGGCGTAGGTTATTAAACTTGACAGTTTTCAGAATTGGTAAGCAGAAAGAATTAAGTGCATCATTGCATCGTAGTGTAAACTGGTGTAGAAATGAAGAAATTGAAGGATGTGCAAAATGCAGACATCTTCATCTTAGGAAGCAGTGACTGTGAAAAAACTTAGACCATGAAAGATAAGCAACAGACTACAAAAGGACTTCATTACATATATAACATTTGATTCTCAGTGAAGAATATGGCCTAAAACAAGCGTTGCACTAGGTATTTATATAATTCCAGCTGTATTTCTTTGTCCAGCTCTGGCACCCAGAATTCAAAAAGAGGATTAAAAGATTGAGAGTGTTCAGAAGAGCCACAGAAAAGATAAAGGTTTAGAAAGTGTACTGCAGTGAAAGATAGTTAACCTTTTTTTTTTAGAAAAAGTTGTATATAAACCATTATACTTCAGAAGTCATACCAAAAAAGAGAGGAATTTTCTCATAAAACAATGACTGACAAAGTTGTCTTAAGCTAGTGTTAGGTAATTTAGAATAAAAAACTGGGTCTAGATAAAAAATATTTTAAAATAAAATAAATTTTTGAAACCTTTCACAACTTAATTCTGAATTATTTTCTGTAGATTTAGCAGGCACGATATCCATTTTTTACAGAAGCACATTAATTTTCTGCTTAGGAAGCCCATACCCAAAAAAAAAAAAATTTGGTGAATGGACTCTCCTTATTTTTTCTCCATATAAAATTATTTAGGAATAGTTCAAAAAGATTTTGCAAGGAAAATATTCACTTACATGTGTGATTTTTTCAAATTTATTCCCTTGTTTTCAGCTGCTGAATATGAGTGAGGAACAATTGCATTTAAGCAGGAGGTGCAGAATGAAGTTTCTTCTTAAACTTGGGACAAGATTTTTTTTCAGATTGTGGAATTCTATGGTTTTTATATAATTTTATAGGTGTTTCATAGCCATATCAATGTTATCTAGTCATTGACCTGCCTTATGCATGGTTTCATTTGTATATTAAAAAAGCTTCAATTTAAAAACCAGAAAAATAATATCTTATTCATATTTAGATAATTTGGGTCAGTAAACATTAGCTTGAAATTGAATTTAGTCTAAATACTTTTGCTCAATCATCTATTAAAAATTTAAGATTTTTTTTTCCAGACTCCTATGTCTCATTGTTGCATTTGTGTAAAGGTAAAAAAAAATAATTGAGCAGAAGATATTGAAAAAGTTGACCAAGTCTGTTACATGAAAATGAATATTTCAGAGAAAATCACCGTGAAAATATGATGCTCATGCCTATGCATTGCAAGCAATATAAATTTGATATTATCTGTTCATAATTAGGATTAATTATCATCAGTCAGGTGTTTTGTCCATATTAATGGAAATTAAAAAATAGGAGGAAATGGTTGGAGTTTCACTGGACTCATGGAGTGTCAAGCTGATGTCTAGTCAGTGCAAGGAGAAAGCAGCTCAGCCAGGGAGTGGTTAGTATAGCAAAAAAAAAAAGTTATATTGTCATAGTAGTTGACGCATTTGTAAAATGAAAGTGAGAAGAAAGGGATCAAGACAAAACCTATAGATTATTTGAATATTTCTGAAGGTAAAGAGGGAAGGTGAGGAGAGAGATTAGAGAGAAGAGGATGACTGAGGGGACGACCAAGCACTAAGTCAAGGTAAGTTTGTTCTGTGAAGAAGTCACTTGTATTGCAATTGAGGTCATCTCAAGAAGGAGGAGTCTGAACTCAACATTAAGGGAATGAATTGCTGCTCTTAGCAATGTGCTCACAATACAGGAGTGTTTCATGGAAAGATGTTTACTGCCTCTGAATTGATTTCTTTTCTGAAAATTGAACAGCTTTCATTTATACAAGTATGTCTTGCATATTTTCTCTTCTTAATATATCTAACACAAACTTGGTAAGGTCAGTTGGTCTCTTCCTTTGCTACCTATCTGAGGAAAACAAGATGTCAAGCTATGAGCAATGTGTTCCAGAGGTCTGGCCTTATATTTGAATTCTCACTCTCAAGTAATTTATATTTAAAAACATGCCACAAGTGCACTTTATGGTGATTACAAAACATAATTACTTTGTTTCTTATGTGCTTGAATTGAGGCTTTTCTCACTCTATTTTTGGTCTATAATATTTTTCTTATTTTTGTCTTGATTTTTTTCACTACTTGTTTCTATTCTTTCTCAATCTGTCATCAATGTGTGTACAAATTATGTTTTACTTACTGACGCAGAAGAGAAATATCATTGTGACACATTTAAACACATTGTAGAGCTTTTCTCCAAAATCCGTGGAGGGCTCAGAGCATTTATTCCAGAACTGTCGTTTATGAAAGAAATTTACCATTTTCTGTGAAGCAAAAGCTTTTCTATTGATTGGTGTGTTTACTGAATTGCCTTTTCTTGATTTCACCCCATACTTCTTAAATTCAATGACAAATGAAACAATGAAACTTATTTTTATTTACCTCTACCTTAAAAATATTTATTTTTTAATACCAAATTTCTTTATGAATTATATGGCTTAAACTTTACCTAAGAAACTATGAAGAAAAACCTTTGTGAAGACAGAGAAAACTTCAGTGGAACTTCTTGGTTTTCTATGGATTTATTTTTAATTTGAAGCTTTAACTTTTATTTCAACAGTGGAAAAAGAAAGAATGTAAACAGTCCAATTTTGATTTCATGTCAAGCATTTAGTTAACCAACAAACACATACAGAAATGCTCAGCTGACAAGACAAAAGTGGAGAGAAATTTGATTCATAGCAGATAAATTTAGGATTAATATCAAATGAAAAATAAATTTATTATTAAATTAAAGGTGGATGTGTGAGTTATTCAGACTTAATAGCTGTTTATCAGAAACTCAGTGTTTTACTGCTAATTGCAAAGATCACTGCAGTGTGGAGAAATGCAGTTATCTATGATTTGGGAGGTAGAGAACCCAAAGAAAAATGTTATTTTGACCTTAAAATCCAAGAAAACTTTCTGCCCTTTTGGTTATATGGTGTAAATTGGTAGATTGAAAGAAACCATTTGTAGAGTGGCCAGATTTTCCATGAGGAAGGTTTTCTCTCTTAGGGCATTCCCCTGCCCAGGGTGCCATGAGGAGTGCTGTTTCCACAGAGGCACGGCTCGTTCCATTCCTGTGTGCCTGAGCCACAACACACTTCCTCCCAGGACGGCAAGGCAATATCATCGTCAGCTTCACCTCCTTTGAGTAAGGCATTACTGAGATTTGAAACAGCAAATAGACATTCCCTACACTATAGATCAGTAAATAGTTCTTCAGTTTCTCTTAATAAAAGGATCATGGGCAAACACTTTCAGTTATTAACACAATTATGTACAAATCCTGAAGAATTGTACATTGTACAGAAGAATTTATTGTTTCTTCATTCTTTCTTTGAATTTGTAAAAACTAAATACTACTTCTTAGAATGTTTTTATTGCCAGAAATCACTACATCTTATTGGAAAAAGAAATTGCCAGAAATTACTATATAAAAACCATGTTTGGTTAGAATACCAGGAGACTTTTTAACCAGATGCCTCATAAATGAAAATGTATGATTTTTTGCTCATTCAGGTCTTTTGAATAGTCTGGGTTATTTTACTTAGAAATGAAAATGTATTCTTTAAATTTAAAGGAGTCAGACTGGAAAATTTATTATTCTGATTGTTTTTACTATTGATAAAATCATTTTTAATAATACTAGTTTCATCCCTAGCTTTTGAAGAGATGGGTGCATTAATTTCAGATTTGTTATGGGATGAAAGAATTTGAATGATCAGTTATTCATGTCTAATATTTTGCAACAAAAGCTAAGGGAAAACTTATGAAAGCTAAAAAATTCTGGCTTTATCTAATCAGTATAAATGTCTTATATTAATTAACTCATTTTAATAAAGTAAATATTCTAGATTTTAGGTATAGATTCTAAGTGGAAAAAAATGACAAGAATATATCTTTGCCCTAGCAAAATGCCTTTTTAGAAGCTTAAATTAAATGTGCCTTGCTTAATCAAATCCAATGACAAATCACTATTAATCCACTACTGTTATTAATGTGCCTTGCTATTCTTAAATTGCAAATATCACTTCTGTTGTCAGATATTCTAAAGAAACAAAGATAGCAATTAGTAATACAACACCCTTGTCACTCTTGCAAGGGGCAGAAGATATCTGATATTTCTGGTAGGGACTTTAACAGAGCTATGCTTTCTGCAATTAATCCTGGCTTCTAACATTTCATGTTTTTCTTATACTGACAGACATTTCTTAATGAAAAAGAAGTGGTAAATACAAGTATGTGCTTTGGCAGCAGACCAAGTGTCAGGCTAATATTCTAAAGTACCCTGAATTTTTATGCAAATTAAGTGTTAATGTGAGTTGCCTGAATTTTTTCAGCTGCTTATCCAAATCATGCGGTGACCTCCTTTAACTTTTTTTTTAAATCTTCTCTATACAAATCTCTAATGTAAGTAAAGTATTCTGCAATTAGAATTGCTTTCAGAAAAAAATATATTACGAATCTTTGACAAATAGGGAGAAAAAAAGAATCCACATTCTTACCTCTGTTCACACAGATACAGTCTAAAGAATATTTCAGTTTTGGAGCTCATGTAATGCCAGCATTATGGAAAGATAATCTGAATTACACCTGAAAGTTTAATTAAAAGCAATTATAGAATTCTGTTAGCTGTCATTTCAAAGAAATAAATTTTGATGTCACCAAAGTAAGCCTGTCCATTAATCAGCTTTCTCTGTTTTGAAAAGATCACAGCAGTGACAGTGCTGTAGCTGCTGAGGGAGGCTTCCTAGCTTCTTCAGACATCATATTTTCTTCGATATGCATCTCTTCATTTAGAATTAAATGTGGTCACTAAATCCTATTATTAGATTAACAGGAAACTTTTAAAACTCCAATTGTAACTTCACAGAAGCTTAGAATCCAGATGTGTGATCTGTTGTTGTGATTGTTGGGTTTTGTCTGGGTTTTTTTTCCTTGGTGTTCAGGATTTTTGTTTGGTTGGTTTGTTAGTTTTTATTTGTTTGACTGAATTTGTTTGTGATGCTTTGTTTGTGTTTGTTTGTTTGTTTTATTTCCCATGAAATAGTTTATACTTCAGTCCCATTTACCTGTTTTCCTCTGAGGCAGTCATTCCCAGGAGATATGATATCACTTTTCCCCATAATTCGAGATTCTCAGAACTTCTTGGCTGGAGTCTCAATTTGATTATATGAATAGTATTTAATCTTACTGAAGATCTGCCAGCATGAGGTCCACAACCATTTTTTTTATCCAACGATTGCTTTAAAAACCTTTTTGATATTTTTTCTCTACACCTACCACTTCTACATGAGGAAAAAGGGATAGCAGACAGGAAAGCAAAGTAGAACTTTTAACTAGATTTGCATTCTGGACATGCAAGTGTTGCTAAAAGGGAAAAAAACATTAGGTGTGAGCTGTGATTTTTCCAATATATCATAAACAGGAGTTAAATACTGTTTTTAATTCTTCAATATGCACTTGAAATACGTGAATGTTTAATTCCAGATCATTTTAGTAATGGACATATGCCTGAAAATAAATTACATGCATGCCTTTAATCTAAATTTGAAATTGATATTTTTTACCGTTACCTGGAGGTTAAAATTATACTATTAAAAATTATAGGTATATCTGTATAGTTATATTATGGCTAATAATTACTAGCTTATGTCTACTTCTGAGATACAGTGGGAGAGGACAGTCATGATTTCCACCAAATGAACATATATATTTCTAACATCAAATGGGATGAAAAAGTCTCATCTAATTATGCGTTTGGTCTGTAATTAAACAGCAGTAAAATCTGAATGAAATTTTATTGTTCCATGATGTGCTTGTATGAAGTGATATCAAATATTGTTGGCATTTATTATGAATTCCACTGAAATTTCTGTAGTGTTCAGGGTTCAACAATAGGATGATATTGCTATTGTCCCAAGGTTACTTATTTAGCTGTTAAAAAAATGATGAGAAATGAGAGAAAATGATACTAACATTTTCATAATCTTACTCTGCACATGTCATTTCAATTTTTAGATGAAATGTCATCTAAAAGGAAAAATGTGATCTTAAGGGAATGCTTCAATATGATAAACTGACCTTATCAATGGACTAATATAAGTGTAATTAGAAATATTAAGTCTGAAGGAAATTTAGAATTCAGGCAGAGACTGATTGAAATATTCCCAGAGTGTGTTTATGTATATGATGGATGAAAATGGCAGGGAAAAAAAAAATAGATATGTAGAAATAGGCGTGTCGAAATCTTAGCTAAAGTGAGGAGGATTGTTCTATTATGGAATTTGAGGGAAGGGATGAAAGGGCTGTTTTCTGTTAAAAAAAAAAAAAAAACCAAACAAAAAACTGTTTAAAAATAACCGTTAAATAGACCCCAGAATTACCCATTAATGTTGGGTTTATATCTCAATGTAAGCAGTCGTGAAACTTTCTGACTGTGCAGAACACTTTTCTAAATGTAAACAAAATTTAAATAAATTCAATATTATGTAGCAACTCCATTGTGAGTTGTTGCTTGTGAGCATTTCCATTTTTGTGGAAAAAAGAGTTTATTATATTAACGTCCAAAAGTTAGCTGAAAAATTACTAGCAAAGTGATTCTAGAACCTAGGGCTTTTTTATTCCTTTTAGCATAGCTGTAAAAATTCACCTCTTCTAAAGAAATAAGGAGTACAGGTAACAAGAAATGCTTTTTTCCACTTCCACCTTAATGCTGCAAAAGAAAATACTAGTATCATTAGCACTATTTTTTCTTTCTCTTTTCCCTGCTCTCCTATAGCATAATTGGAGCTGAAAGGACATTGATGAGAATAAAGTAGCATTTAAGGCACAGGAGGGAGAACCTTTCAGAACTGCAATGAATTGTTTCTTCAGTAACCTTGTAATTTAAGTCATGTCTCCCACTACATATGAAATGAAATCATATGAAAGTCAAGATTTTAGTATTTTTTTTTCTTTAATTGGCTAACAAAGGAAATATTCTTTTGGTAAACCACGGTAGAACTAAATTCCCAAGATTAGCTTAGCTGATTACAGCATGGTGCTAAAAACACCAGGGTTGTGAGTTCAACCCCTGTACAGGCCATTCACTTTAGGGTTGGACTTGATGATTGTTTAGGGTCCCTCCCAACTGACTGTAGGTACATTATTTAGGTCCTGAATACAATGGTTTTGGTTGCATTTAGTGTAATTCCTGTGAAATAATTTTTCTGTTTTCATTTACTGGAAGGCTCACTGTCTACTCTGATGACCAATGCAAACATACATATATCTAAATGTTTTCTAACTAATTCTCTTTAAAAATACATCATAAAAAAACCCTAAAAATATAAGGATTATGATAAAGATGAGATATTATGAAAATATTACTATGGAGTCTGAACTTGTTAATGCTGGGTTGATGAATCTTCATCTATTTTTGGATTTTTTTTTTTCTCAGTGGCTCCATAGAGTCAGAAAAATTCATGCTGATCATGTAACCTCATTTCTTGCATAGAAATGAGACAAAGCCCCTTTTATTGTGGCATGTTTCATACTGCTTTTTGAATTATCTAACAAAATCTTAATCTAAAAAATTCCAGTTGTGAAGAATTTAGCTCAGCCTTAGTTAATTGCTCTAAAGAAAAATGGCCTTCTATTATCTATAAAACTTACTTTTATTTGCAGTATATTTAGTTTTACTCCAGCTTGATCATAACTCTTTATGCCAGACTGGGAGTTCCCTCTTGGGAAATTTCTGGTCCCTAGAGAGGCGTTTAAAGACTGCATGAAATTGCTCCTGAAACATTGAAAAAGGACTTGAACAGTAAACAAATATATATGTTCAATTTTTAATGCTTCTCATAAATGTGTTTGAATATTACTCATTATTTTGCTGACGGTTTTTTTGCAATTTTTTACAGTCTGGACAGACACACTGGATGCAATAATCATGTCACAGGTGAAGAAAGTAACTTTGTGTGTTGGGTTGACTGTGGCTGGACATCAGGCGCTCACCGAATCTATCCCTCCCCTCCTCTGCTGGGGAGGGGATAGAAAATACAGCCAAAGGCTCCTGGGGCATGTCTGCCCCTACACAGTCCTCACCACGGGCTGCAGGGGAATCTCTGCTCCTGCTCCTGGAGCACATTCTGCCCCTCCTTCTTAACTGGTCTTGGTGTCTGCAGGGTGTGTCTCCCATATGTTCTCACTCCTCTCTCTGCCTGCTAATGCCTCAAGATTTTTTAACCCCTTCTAAAATCTGTTATCCCAGAGGCACTACCACTATCACAGTTGGGCTTGGCCTTGGCCAGTGGTGAGTCCATAAATAGTAATTTTAAAGTAATATTCGTTACATCTCGTGAACTTAATACAAGCTGGACAGGACCCTTTATAGGTAAGAAATCACTGGTTTTAATTTAGTAGTCAATTTCTGTCTTTCAGCTGCGGTGAAGTTATTCTGAAGAAAGGTATTCTGTTGCAGGCTAGCAAATACTTACTTGTTTATGTTTGTATTTACAAATTATTGAAATCATTCAGAGGGTTTTTTAGTGCTTGATGCACCTTGTCCATCATTTCACCCTTCACTCACTCTAAAGTTCTGCGAACCATCTTGCATTTTTTCTTATCCTGTACAGAAGTACCTGAAGTGTACAGTCACATGTTCCCTGCTGTGTTTAGGGGTTTGTAGCTCATAATACACAAAAAGAATGAATAGGTTGTTTTATGCAGACTTTTTTTTTCACTAAGGAAGATAAACTGTGTTATTTGAACTGCAGTATGTATTCAATACACCAAATATAAAAGATAATATATTTGTCATGGTTGATGATAATTCCACAGCATTGCACACACATAACTTTTTTAAGGAGTGGTAGAAGCTCAAAGAAGAAACATTTGAATTTGTTCCTGCTTAGAGTGACACCAGGAGCCATCGTAGTCCAGTAATTTATAGTGAAAGTTAAAAGTTAAATCACAGATCTCGGGTATTTTGTAAATTCACCTCAAAGAAATAAACATCTAACCCAATTCTGAAGTGGTTACATGAAGCCAGCAATAACACTCATGTCTCTGCTCCAGATAAGTTACTTCTTTCCTTTTTTTTGCCGTACATAATTAGGTTAGACATGAAAAATAGTAATCTATTATTTGTATGTTTGTTTGTTTGTTTTTTAATAGATTATGCTCAATGAAAACTTTAATTTTGAAGGCTTGACTCTCCAAATGAACTATTTACCATGAGTAGGAATTCCATGGGCTGTGCAGGAACATTAGATGAGGTGATATCACTCTTTTCCAGTAAACCACTTTTCTCTTTGTCTCATCCATTGTTCTATACCCACGGATTTCTTGTCTGATTGGATGTTAGCCACCTCAGCAGCTGTGTATCCTTGAATCGAGGAAAACATCCACAGTAAGCTCAAAGGAAAAACAGGTGTCTGTTCTAATGAAGATCAATTTACCTCAGGATTAAGACTAAGAAAAACAACACCAAGTTCACCTTCCTCCAGTCAAGACCTTCGGAAATATAATAGACCTTTCATCTGACAGGAAGAGGCTTGAGGAAAACAAAGGATTTGCTTTGCAGACAGAAAGTGTTGTCTCTGTACAAAGCTGAAACCAGCATTAAACACTACACAAGCCTTGTAAATCATGACAGCTTTGTTTTAAATGCAAAAGTTTTCACAAGAAAAAGATTAGACAAGTTTTTCTTTTGGGAAGATAATGCATTTGCTACTCCTTTTTTGGAAATAAAAATTAAAAACCCATGAGCAAACAAACAATAAATTTACTCTTTTTTTTTTTCCTATTTGATAAAAGAGGGTTTCCTAGGACAAGAGTAAAGAGGGCTTTATATAATTCAGCTTCAGAAATTTTTGATAGATTTAAATCAGTTTTGTTCTGGAAACTTTTATTGTAGATGTAAAACTTTTTATAAGGGAAAAAGATGTTGTAATATTCCCTTTTACAAGGTTTTGTAAAATACAAGCTGGTCAGAGTATGTAATATATTAATACTGGTTACCTTTATAGGCATTATATTTTCACTGCCTTATTTAACATTTCCCTGTATTGAAGAGAGAATTACTTGCCTAAAATGTAACTCTTCTCACTTTTCACTCAATATGACCTCTAACTGAGTTTTAGATTTCTGACCCTTAAACCTGCAAACTAAATGGAAAATGTACCTAATCTACTTAAAGAAAAACATAAAAAGCTGATCCAGTTGCTAATGTACTACTCAAAATCCCTAAATGCCCAGTCCTTCTTTAACCCTCTTAGCAAAATACTAGCAATCACTGAAAATAATTTTAAGAGTTTTCCCATAGATAGCAGAAATTTACAGTGATATTGAATCAGTCTTGTTATTCCAAGTGCCATTAAAGTCTGCAGGGTTTTCTGGCATTTGAACTTTTTTTGGAATCAAGCTGTACAGGGATTTTGTTTGAACTAAAAGGAACATCTCAGAGCAGTTTCCGGTATTAGAAATTCATTCAGTTGCAAGGTTGTCAGGCACTAAGAGCCAGGCCATAATTCCATGGAAGTATCAGTTTGTATTTGTGAGTGTATTTATCTATTTGTGAGTGGTTCTATGCAGCCTGGTAGGTTTAAGTCTTGTCTTAGTGGTACTTATAGGGGATTTTGCTCCAGAGCTGACACAGATTGTAATCAATTTAAAATTTACTTGAAATATTGCAAAGTGTATTCATGAAAGTCCTGCAGGCACAGTTACACTACCTTCCCGGTTCCAGTAAATCCCTTTTGCTACCTAGATATGTATTCACTGAGATTACTAAAAAGTCAGTCTCTGTCTCTTTTTTTCTAAATGTAAAGTATTTGCTACAGTGTTAGCTCTTGGTGTTGGGAAATTCTTGGCTTTGTCCTTGTTGAGAAGGTAAATTCAAAAATCTGGTTTTCATCACATCTGCGTATTGAATTTTGAAATGCAAAACACTGTTTGCATATTTTAGTTTAAAGCTCAAAAGCACAGTTTAATTAAAACTTTGTCTTCAGACATTCTTAGTTCTTATCAGAGCTTGCCTTTTTTCAATTTTCCAGTTTGATGACTGAAGAGCAGATGGGCAAATCTTGTGAAACTGACTTGAAAATATTTTTTGTTTTTAATATATTTCAACAGCTTGTGTGTTTTGTTCTCTTTTAATATCTTGAAGATCTTCCTCTATAAATGCTGATGAATCTGTGAAAAAATACTGAGGTTTGATTTCTGTGACTTGTATTAGCATTTTGTGACTTGTGCCAGTACTTTTACTAGCATTAAGAGTCTAAAGAATTGCTCAGCTTCTTGCAGAAACTTCTGAATAAAGTGGAAGAGAGGTTGAGTAAATAATAATAAAACCCAAACACACTCTGGGTTATTTATTTTTTCGGTGGTGATTCTGAGTAAATCTGTGGCAATATGAAGGCAGATTTTCTTGGTACCCTTCAGATTTCATTATTTACACCCAATGAAATTCTACGGAGGGTAGAGAAAAAGAAAATTAATTATTTATTTTAGCTTCTCCATTAAGCTTTCCTTGCTATGCATGTTCCACGGTATCTACATGACAAAGTGCTGAGGGATCCATGATGAAGAAACCTTAAAGTAGGGTTTGTTTGATGTTGGGTTTTTCTCCTAATTTTCAGGAAATAGACTAATTTTCTTTTCTTGAAGATTTCACTTCTGTGGCCAGAGCCAATCACTGAATGATGGGGCTGTTAAAAAATTTTTCAGTCTGTGTGGTGACTGACCACCACTCAATCCCAAGTCACTGAGAAACAAGCAATGTATGTGATTAATTTGTTTGTTTGTTTGTTTGTTGGTGGGTTTTTTTACTTTTTTTTTCACCAGAGTGTAGTCTGAGAACACAGATGCTAAAAATAATCCCAAAAACATTCCCAGAACTGCTGTGATTTTTTTTCTAAATCACTCTAGTACCTCTGGACTTCTGTTTCAGTGGTTTCAAACATCAAAAACAATGTGAAAGATCTTTAAGGTAGTTTAAGACCATGTTTCAGGCAATTCTGTAACAAGGGCAGTGTATGTGTGTCTATTTTTAAATGCTTTTGAAAACTGCAAGGTGCACTGCATATTTTTTATCTCCTGACCCTGCTGCAGCACATGCTGATGAGTGAACATGTGAGCCCAAACCAGGAGTATACTGCTGAAAATTCTTCCCTGATGTAAAGTTTCAAAATTTTGGAACTATGTTTCTGATTTTAGTTTTATGAATAACTTGCACACCCTCAATTTATGAGTGCTAAGATTTTTTTACAGAAATCCAGGGTTCAATAAACTATGAGGATCAATTTATTCAAAGGATTTATTTCAATTTATTCAATTGAAATAAATTTTATTCAATTTATTTAAGGATCAATTCATTCAAACTTCAGATATGAGATGGCTCATTTTCTTCAGAGTGCATTAATGACTGACTTTTTAATTAAAACACCAAAGAGACACAGCATCTAGAATGTAAACACACAAAAGAGAAATATCCCTAGAAAGTGCCACCTATAGTTACTGTCAGTAACTTTGGTTTTATGAAACTTAACAGCTTTGAAATGATTCTATACATTGCAACAAGAAGTTTCCATTAATAGTACTTTCACCAGAAAGAAGTTGTATATAGATATCAAGAATTTGATGAAAAATCAAACTTTTTGTTTGTTTTCCCAATCTTTTAAAACACAACTTTCTTTATATATTGTTTTTACATGTATATTCTTTTACATATAGAAGTTTAAGGTAAATGTATATAATTACACTCAGATAAAACTTGTAATCATTTTATATTTTGTCACTTAACACCCCCTACATATATTAATATGTTGAAGAATGTCTTTTTTTCTTTTATTATTTTTTCTGCCTTCCCTAGTCTTGGGAGTATTTTAAAATGTGAAATATTTCCAGCAACATGAAAACCTGAAAACTGCAGTGGAAGGAATATTAGTTCTTGATTTTGGAAGAAAACCTGTAAAATTAAGGTTATTACCTTATATATTTATGGGGATTCGACAGACAAGAATTTATCTTTGTCTAGTATATAACTTGTCCTAACAGAGGAAGACTTGTGGTATTGTTCAGAGCATGAAACACACTGTTCTTCTAAAGACTTTCAGATTTGTTTGGATTTCTACTAAATAAAAAATTCTGTCTCTATTATAATTTATGACATGAAGACATGAGTAAACAAATATGCCATGCAATGAAAACTTAAGTAGTATTGAAATAATTATTGCAGCTTAGCTAAGAATTAAGATACAAACCTTTTGTCCTTTAACAACTTGATATTCTTTTTCGTTTTCCCAGAAATGTCACCCAATCTGGTTTTGTTTTGGTATCACTCTTCTTTGTTATGTTCCATTTTCTCTAATTTCATATCTCACAGCCTGTGTAGCACAGTAAATGGCATGGATTCTTTAGTCTTTCCTTTTCAGTTATTGTTTTCTTAAATAGTCTATGATGTGTAATTGATGTTTACAAAAATAATTGCTTAAGGTTTTGTTTATTTGTTTCATTACACTGCAATATAGATTTCTAGGATAATTTTTCAGCACGCTATTTCAGCAATGTATTTTCATTATATGCCAATGTTTATGCATGAAGCATTCTGTTTACTTGTTGTTAGATGACAAGCCGCTTGTCAAGTATGCATGACTGACTTTCTTCTAAGAATATTTAGAATTCTTTATATGAAGATCTTTATATTGACTAGATCTTCTCAACAAACTCAGTGAGGGGAAAAAAACACCTTACTGAATATTCATAGTTTTGATGGCCTAAGTAATTCTTCATGGAATTTTGTTTTCCTCTTTTTTTCTTTTTTCCTGCTCTTTAAGTAGTTAGGTCCTTCTTATACAGTAATGGTGTATTGTTGGATCTGGTATCTAAACATCCACACTGCTTTTTCTATTTTCCACAGTGTATTGCTGATATTAAGCCAAAATTTAACTCTTGGAAAAGAGAATTTAGACCTTGGAGAGAGAATGAATCAGAGATTAAAAAAACTGAAGCATCTAACTCAAGGTGTTTCCCAGGATTAAATAGTAGACAAATAATTTGTTGCAAAAAGTGTTGTTCTAGTGCAACACTTGAATATAATGTATTCAAACATGTGTCAGGTTATTGTAGATATTTCTCTGTTGTTTTCCTTGCCTTATTCAGGGCTGCGTTAGAGATAAGACCATGAAAAATCTGAAAACACCATTACTAACTGTAGATATTTATGAAAAGATATCTGACACTCTAAATATGCAATTGTATCAAAACTTTCTGCAGACTTACTAAGCTCAGTTCCTCAGCAGTCATGGAGCACAAAGAAAGCCCAATTTAGCTGGCTGAACTAATTCTGGTTTTAAGATTCTTTTTATACTCATCTTCTGGTGCCTTTAAATACCTTTTTTGGTCCGGTCATATATGTCTATTTGTGTCAAATGGACTGGCACCAAAGCAAAAATTAAACCATTGAAGTTGACTGTATTACAGTTATATTTTAATTATGTTCACTATATCAAGTGCAAATCATGTAAAGAGAGGAAACAGACTATGTGGCCAGTCTTCAGGATTGTCTTGCTTCAGCAAGCCCTTGACTAGGAAGGGATCTTGGTTTTGTTTTTGTGTTGCAGTGAAGTCATATTTTAAGAACCCTTTTGAATTTTATGCCCAGTTCTAAGACCCTTACAGAGTTATCAGAGTTTTAGAATGCAAGATCTCAAATTTTGCTGGTGAGGACCTGCTTACAAAACAGGTTACTTTGTATAGTAAATGTTGGAACACTATTGTAACTGATCTTATTTATTATCAAATTCATCCCTTTATTGTTGTGGGTAATTTTTGTCCTTATTATTTCCTAAACCCTATTTCATTATTTCTTTAATAAATTACATCCCTTAAGTATTCCTTTTCACTAAAAGACTTGCATATGTTCTTCCAAGGTAAATTTTTAAAGTTTCAAAACACTTCATGTAAACCAAAAGAAAAAATTTTCTCTGTGCATAATTTTTGTTTCCTGTTTTGATTTGCATCTTTATAAGATATTTTACCACAAGGTAATCATCTATACCTATCTCTAGCTAATCAACAGTGTGGACCCAGATGAAAGTTTTACTTTTGCTGACTGGCGCTTAGTTTGGTGAAAGGTATGTTAACATTGCTGATGCAACACGGATAACCAATTAACAGTGAGGTGACCTTTTTCTTTCATTATACGGTTGTCAGTCAGTAGTGCATCTAATGAGTATCCAGAATTCCTGAGAGCCACTACTAGGAAAAGTATTGCCATCTCTGATGAAGATGCAGGTGGCTGAAGTAGTTTTTGATAAATGTTTACCTTTATCAGCCTTGCTCTCTGGGACCCATTAGGAAAGGTGAGTTATCTAGGCAGCTTCAGATGTAGAAAAACAATGAAATAAAAATGGCACTGAGCTCCAAACTTAAATATAGGGCCACACTATTGCATATAAAAGTAATAAGGTGTAAGATATAGAGGTCATTTAGGCATGCTAATGTATTATAACTACAGCCTTTTTATTTGGGGATTTCAGAGACCTCTTATGAACTATGTTTTCATACACTTGGCATAATCCATGTGAAGAGTAGACAGACTGATGTTTTGATGCACAAGTATCTATCTGCAAGATTTGTTGGACTACAGTGTGATAGGGAGAGTGTAGTTTGCAAAGAATTCAGAGAATTTTTGCCAATTTCTGTTTGTATGAACACTGAATGTAGTCTCTCCAAATCAGAGAGACCTGAATCTAGGAGGAGGCTGATTCTCAAATTTTATGAAAGTTGCAGCAACAAAAGTGGCATAACTTTCACAATGGGGAAGATATGGGTTGATTGGAAATACTTAACAGAAGTTAAATATTTTGTATAAAGATTTTTCAGGAAACACAAGATTATCTCCAAGACAAGTGTTTAGAAGATAAAGCTGACCTGTAACAGAGTTGGGAAAGAAAATGTCTAAAAAGTAAGGTGGCAAGGGTTGGTGGACAGGTGGCAAATAAATAAAGTGCTCGTGCAGCCTCTCACCTTTACAGAAGAGTTTTGAGGGAGAATAAGAAAGAAACTGAAAGGAGAATGACAAAAGTGATACATATCTTTCCTTAGAGGCCTGATATTAATGAGCCTGTAATGAGCTTATTACACTAAGTTATCTTTTGGTGAAATATGTAAAGTTAAGCAGTTATGCTAATAAGAAAAGGAGTAGCAGGATAGTTTAAAAAGAGGAGAGTCAAAAGTAAAATATGGAACTCTGCATTGCCAGTCAGTTACATGCAGTTTGGCTATTAAACAGGTATAATTTAGGATTATAGGACCTTGATATTTTCAGCTGCATAGTTTGAAACTAAATTATCTTTTATAAGATGATGTATTTCTTCCACAAACATTACCCCCAAAAATACTGGTTATATATGAGTACACACATTCACATAAAATTATGTGAAATATTTCTATTTTTTTGTACTGAATATAAAAGGTAAAGATGCTGTTTCCTTTTTTAAAAGAGATTACCTGTTGATTGCCTGTCAATATACTTGAGAAATTCTTATGCTGGACATTTGTTTTAACTCTTGAGACAAGCATGACGTCATAAATCAAACAAATCACTTTACTGATTTGTGAAGATTTATAAGATGATTTGAAGATTTATAAGATACATTTTACTAAATAATTAAGTACTCTTTAAAGGGCAGTGCAGGTGGCTGGAGGAAAAGAGTTTTGGTTTTCGTTAAATATTTTTCAGTTTGACTAGTTTTACAAAAAGTATGGTCTAGCTTTATTGCTGCACAATTGCTATCCGCAAAAACCACACCAACCACATTAGCTGAAGTTTAAATTAACTGTAGTTTATCCTGCAGTTTAGGATGTGGTTTGATTTGGTTAGGTTTCATCTTTGAAGAATTTCACTCAAAATGATTTGCAGAGTACTTAAATTCAGGATAGTATTTTGACAAGCCACCCTTCCTGGACCACTGGATGCCTTGCTACTCACCAATTGAGGACCCTCTCTGTAGGCAATGGAATCCTGGTCGTGGTGTACAGTAACTGCCTCCTAGCATAACCCTCTGGATTAAAAAGGCCACAGTTTGGGTGCATTGACCATATCATAGAACTTCTAGGTCTGTTCCATGAAATCACAGAACAGCCGAGGTTGGCACTGATCTCTGGGCATCTTCTAGTCCAACCCCACTGCTCATATCAGGGTCAGCTAGAGCAGGTTCTTCAGGGCATCAAACAACAGGTTTCCAATATCTCCAAGGACAGAGTCTCCACAGGCTAAACTCTCTCCATAACCTGGTCCAGAGTTAGACCACTTTCACGATTAAGACACTTCTCGTACTTAAATGGAATTTGGTTTGTCTAAGGCTTCCCGTCCTGCTGCTGGAAGCTACTGAGGAGAGTATGACCCTCTCTTCTACGCCCTCCCATCTCATGTTCATACCCTACTACTTGGAATGCCTGCTTTTGCAACTTGGGCTGGCACCAATGTATACAGAAGGAAGAATGATAACACTTACAGTGGTTCTTGCTGCAGAGCTATACTTTAACCTGGAAGACCTGTTGTTTTGGGAAAATCTAAACAAAAGAGCAACTGGAAAAACCCAAGATATTTTTCACCATGGGAAGTTTGAGAGGAGAATTCTTCATTTCATTTGGACCAAATCAGAATAACTGTAAAGAAAGAACTTAATACCTGCACATGGCTTATAATCCTTCCTGGTACTTTATGTGCCCTGCCCAGACTAATCCCATTTATCCATTTTCCCCCCTTTGATGCGCAATTCTGCCTGTAACTTTATTAGACTTGTTAACTGTATAATTTAAGTACAGCTGAAAATTCTACAAACATTTCCAATAAAATTGTATGTTGGGAGACATTTATTGGAAAAATGAACTTATGCACTGAATGGAAAATGTGGATGAGACTTGACAAAGACAACTGAATTGTTTTTATAACTGTTACTTAGTTCTGGGTTTTCCTTTTCTGATCAGTAGGATTGCAATCTCTACATTTTGTTTCTAATACATTCATTCATTAATTTTGTCTTGTTGCTCAAGACCGCAATAAGATTTATAGCTGTATTTGCAAAGCGACTGTGCTAATTCAGATCTTAGCCACTTTTTGTATTTAAATGCGGATCAGCATGATGTTATATTTTTATTTTACAGCTCTCCTTTACATTTAATATTATTGGATATCATTGGTAGTCATAGATATAATAGGCCCAACTCCTAAAACTATTGTGAACTCCTAGCATTTAAGAGGTTTTGATTTTGCATGAAAGCATGCATGTTTATAGAATAGAATTTATAATAGACCACATTCATTTACATATTTAAATGAATATTTATCAGGGTTTGGTTTTTTTTAACTTGTAATATGCTCACTGAAATATCTTTGGGTCAGTATTAATAACTGTACCATATGTCTCTATGTTTCTGAACCAGGTGGCTGGCAATCATGTCTCCAGATGAGCAGTGGTTCAGTGACAGCAACAAAAAACCCTCTTGTTCTGTGCACACATTGCCATGAACAGCCCTCATTTTCTACTTTAACTTTTTTTTTTACTTCTGAATGCTGTTTTAGTATCAAAAATTCTGTTGTTAGAAGATAATTCAGTTTTGGATAACTAGAATTTCTTTCATATGTGATAAGACAGATGTTGTTAAAAAAGAAAACTTATTTTAGCATTAGCTTCTCTATAGTGTTGGTTAAGTTACTAGTATTGTGCATCTCTTGCAAGAGTACTTGGCCTAGTAGGTGCTGTATCATGTATTCTCTAAATTTATATGTTTCTCCATAGTCAGAATAAAGCTATTACTATAAACCTTACTATTTCCTAAGTATTTTGTAGAAAGAAAACTTTTTAACATCAATTTATCAGTCTGTACTTCACACATATGATTTTTTTCATTCCAACATATATTTTCTTTCCTTAGACTCATAGAAATTATTACAGCCAGTAGATAGAGTTGGTCTAATATTTTCAAAGGCTTTTCCTCTGACTTTATATTTTCTACATAATTTTCTGACTTTATATGTACTAATACTTTCCTCACAATATTCCCCTACAAAGAAAGTCATAAGGCAGTTTTCAGTGTTTTTCAGTTTGTTTATTGGTTATAACTTTAGAATTACTTCAAGATATTACTGTGTGCCTTTTGGTTTGGGTTTTTTTTGTTGTTGTTGTGGTTTTTTTGCATATCTAGTAAGTATTGTATATAGTGTGAATTTTTAATGCATATGTTCTCCTAAGTGTCTTAAAAAATCTAAAATCCTTTCATCAGAAGTTTCATACTTTAAATTAAAGTATATGAAGTTGTTTATATTCCTCAAAGCTTGAGAAGTTCAAGTGACACATAGACACTTTACCTGGCCTGTCTCTATTTTTTTGTACAGACATAAATACAGAGAGAGATGTTTTTTTAAGAACATGGAGCATTCTGGTTTTGATGCAGCTTCATCCAGAAAAAGATCATAGTTTTGTTTTGCTCAAAAATCTTCAAATTAAATATAATCTCTTGTTTCAGAGAGGAGTTTTTTCTTTTATAAATAAACTTGAGTTAGTACTGGTACAGGTATAGGCTGGTTTTTTTTTGAGAGACTCCCATATTGTTATTGTTTTGACTTTGTCTTCATTTTGACCAGTTTACTTTTTTTCTTTTTTTCTGTGGTTTAACTGAAAAAGCACAAAATCCCAACACCATGATTGGCTTACTAATACATTGTGCTTCTCATGTTACCTGGTTATCTTTGTCTGTGCTGCATACTTTGGCAAGAAATGTGTAGCAGCTTATATTATTTGATACTCTCACATGAGCCCTATTATTTCCAAGGATATTTTCTACATGAAATGTCATGTTCAGAACTAACTGGTGAGTGACTGCTGGACAAATCTGACCTGTTCTGTTGAGACAAAAATAGTAAGGTGCTGTTCAAAGAAAATGTTAGCTGAGCAGGTCAGGAGGAACACCTTATGTAACTTATGTCAAAGAAGAAATAAAAGTCTGAAGTTTTTTGTCCCTTCCAAAAGTTCAGGAAGTGGTACGACAGAAAAAGTCTCAGGGATTTTATGCATGTTTAAACATGAAACAAACAACTCAATTATGTACACATTCTCTTAGCGTGTTGCAGTAATAAATGCTTGCTTTTGATACACATCATCTTCACAGTTATTTTGCCCTGTCTTCTGGGAATTTGTTCCTATATTAGGTAAGTAACTTTATATTCCCCATAGTCTAAGAGAGTATAAGAAGGGGCCACGCACAGGCATAGTGAGACAATAATGGTTCTTGTTAATTTATCAGGGTATTCAGGAGTGTTTGCTTTATCTCTTCTCTGAGACAGAATATCAAATACACAGGCTGAGCAAAGGACATAACAGAAGTGCCGAAAGCTAACGAATCATCTATATTGCTTTTTTACATATATAGTGAGACTTCTGAGAGTGTTCCTGTCTATTGTGTGCATTGTGTCAATTAGTAGCTCCAACAGGGAATAAGAGCTTTAAGTTCTCCACCAAATTCTTCCTCTCGCCTCCTGAAGAGACCTCCTGAAAAACCCAAATTCAAAGTATCTCAGAAACTATGAATTTATGAATTACCTCTTATTTGTCTTTTACAAGCTTTGAGATGTCTTTCCTAAAGTTGTCTCTTGGTATGCATAATAAAAATCTTAACTAGACTTTAAATGTCAACCTAGACCACTGTTTCACAGAGAACAGGATAAATTGATTATAGTACTAAAACATTCAGTAAATTTTGTCGTATCACTTATTGTTGTCGATCATTTTAGTTTCTGTTTACTTTAGATTTTTTTTTATTGCTTGGGTGGTAAATTTTCATCTCATAAAAAGACATATCTAAACAATATAAAGGGATATTTCCTCTAAAAATTCTGTTTACGGAAATAATTTTGCAATCTATTTATATAAATAAAGTACACTTTTATAGCTAAATTCAAGTTTGTCATAAAGAGTTCCAAAAGGAAAACTAAAACTAGCTGTATCCTGTCACTGGGGTTAGCAGGCTGAGCTACAATATTTTAGTTAAATAGTTTTGCTGAATTTTCTGATAGAAAATAAATGCATTTCTGCCTGAATTGCATGCCAACTTATGGAATGGGGTTTTTTTAATGCATTATGTCTCCATCTTTCAATAAAAATAGTTTTCAAACCCTGCAATTTAGAAAACATTTACTAAAGAGTAGATGGCAATGCTTCACGGCTTCTGTATGGCAGTATTTATGGTATGCTTGCATAACACATTTAACTTAAGCAATCTTGTTTTACTGGAAAGGCAACTACTGATAGATTAGATGCACTTAAGGGCAGCTTAATTCATAACTTTCTGTGATTTCTCTGTGACTCCACAATCTAAGTCCTTCCCTACAATACAGCAGAAATTTTTTTTGTCTACAAAACCCATCTCAAATTTCATTTTTATTTTTAAAAACAAACTAAATTTTGGCAATTTTCCAAGACATAACCAGAAGGTTTTTGAAGATCTCTTTCCAACCCAAACCATTCATAATTCAGAATCCTAATTCTATCATTCTAAATGGACTGTGTGCAAGTGCTTTTCCACAAGACCACTGAAACATTTCATCACATAGATGAGAAACAAAAAATAATATACAACTGTTCTTCTCTATTCTAGTTTGAAAAAAGGCTCATTCAAATTTTGTCTTGCATTTTTGCATTTGGAAATGTCAGTGCTCCACTGGGACTATGACACTGTGTGTATGAATTCTCCCAGAACAATCACCCCATGTAAGGAATGTAAATTCTATGGTTCTGTCCTTAGAAAATTCGTTTACTCTCTGAAAAGTTTTTCTCCTCAAGAATTACACAGTGTATGGACCAACCCATGACAGGACCAGGTAAGGAATTTTATCCTGAAAAAGTTTTGCTATTTTGTACAAAATAGGATGACTTTATAAAGTAAACCACTGCATAAAAAGAAAGAGGAAGTCATTATATCCTGAAATATTTACATGGATTTCTTTTTTCTCTGCAGATTCTTTTAAGTGACGCAACCATAGCTTGGATTTCATCATGTGACTTTGACACTTAGTGTCAAACCCTTCAGATAGCTATTAGATTTGGCAAGGTTAAAAGGTAAGTGAAATACTTAATGTTAATTATTTATGTTAAAGCAAATCACTATAAGAAAGCAAACCTCTTTATTTAGTAAGCATTTTTATTAATATTATGTGTTAAAATGAATGACATCCATAATGTGAGAGGCTCTTTGCAACCTCTTTCAGAATTTATTGCTTTGTTAAATTTCTCATGGTAATTTCTAAATTATAAATTTAAAATAAAACACCTACATGAAGGAAATAAGGAGAGTGGAATTGCAAATTAATTGTCCTCTATAAAACTTGGTATCATTAAAACAAGAATTCAAGTTTTCAAATCTAGGTGTGACTTGAGGGCAAATGAAAAGGGGTATAAAAATTGTGATGTTCATATTAGACAAACATAATTATCTTTTTATGTTTTTGTTTGGGCATTTTAGTTGGCTTTTTTTTTTTTTCCTGAATCAGAAAACAAAAAAATTGGCCAAGCTTAACTGAAATAATCAAGTGGAATGGAAAGAGTTAATTAAGCACACAGCGAACAAAGCTGTCTTTCAAGTCCTGGTCATTTACATGATGCTGAATGTCATTTGTGAAATAAGCTTCAGTAAAACCAGCGTCATCAAGTATACCTATTTTGTTATTTTACTTGACAGACTAGAGAAAGCATTTCTATTTGATCAGAACTTTACATTAAACATAATACGTAAAATGTTCACTTAAAACATTAATTTTAATCAAGGCGAATTAAATGAATGCTATATAAATCAGCATTTCTTTTATCTCTAAGAGAGACATTTTCATCCTTTATATATTTGTGGGTCAGATGTTGCCTCAAGGAGAAAGAAAGTTATGAATAATTTAAGAATCACCATTTTTGCCTCTGATGAAAGCAGTAAGAAGCGCTTTCAGGGCGAGTTACATGCAGCATATTCCAGGGAGTATTGCTTATTAAAAGAAGGCTTTTCTCTGGTATTGGGGTACCCAGTACACAAAGGACATGGACCTTTTAGAGATGGTGCAAAGGAGGTCCACAAAAATAATACAGGTCAGGAACACCTGGCCTGTGAAGACAGGCTAAGGGAGTTGCAGTTATTCAGTCTGGAGAGGAAAAGACTTAAGAGGCACCTTACACACCCCTTCAATATATAAAGGGACAGTTACAAGAAAGATGGAGAAAGGCTTTTAACCAGCTCTTGCAATGACAGGACAAAGGGCAATGACTTTTCATTAAAAGACTGTAGGTTTACATTGGACATACTGAAAAAATTTCTATATCAAGGGTAGCGGGACACAGAAGCAGGTTGCCCAGAGGAGTTGTAGATGCCCTGTCCCTGGAAGTGTTCAAGGTCAGGTTGGAGGAGGCTTTAAGCAATGTGATCTAGTGAAAGCTGTCTCTGCCCATGCCAGGTGGGTTTACTAGAAGGTCTCGTAAGGTCCCTTCCAACACAAACCACTCTATAATTCTATTGTGTGTCTGGGAACACAGTTTATACTTGGAATTTTAGGGAATATGACTGAACAAGTTTTTGTCTGAATCTCATAAGCAGAGTAAAAATCACCATAATGAAATACTAAAGCCTAGACTAATAAAAGGACTAATTTTGCATTAATATAATGGGGAAAAATCTCTAGAGAAAAAAAAAATCCCTACTGTATCAAACTATTAGGAAATTGTAATGACAGATCTGATACTAGTGAGGCTAGTTTTTCCATCCAGGTTACTGTAAATGAATTATTGCACTATACCTTTATATCTTTTTGGAGTACACGTTAAAAACTCCTGTCAAAACTGAGCCCAGAAGGCAATAAGACTTTTACGTCATTACATTTATGGTCCAGAAAAATAGAACAAGTTAATACGTAGAAAGTAACTGGATTGAGAAAAGGTAAAGATCGCTTAGGAATCAAGAATGCATTTAGAGTTAATGGGTATCATCAGCGATTACCTCTACTGCCTGTGGCCACCAATACAGGTAATTTTTTAATGAGGTGATGGCAAGAAGTTTCTGCTCTGTATTACTTCTCAAAAAAAAATCCTTTCTATTATTAGTAGCGCATTCTTCAGATAACATTGTTGGAAAATACATTCTTAACATTGCTATTTTTTTTTCTTCAATACTTTAATTAAATAAATCGCTATTAGCAACATGCTAACACACAGTTTTATCTAGTTCATTGAATTTCATTGATACTTAACTTATTATTTTTTATGAATAAAAAAAAGTGTTTATAATTCAATAGAGAAAACCATTTTCTTTAAATAATTGTCAGTATAAGAATAATTTAGCAATATCTGCTTGGTACTTATTTGTCAAGAACATTAGATATACTTATTCAGATGATGAATTTTGCAGCTCAGTCCTTGTGCCTGACAAAACTAATTCCAATTTATGCTCCCTCTGGTCTCAAGAAGAAACATGAAAAGTCTTTATTCTCTATACCTTCAAACTATACAGTGTTTCTAATGTCTGACTACATATGCTTTATCTATCTGAGCATATTACATTGCACTGCATTTTGCAGAAAATAAAGTTTCTAATGTAAGTATAAATTCATCTTTTTTTGTTGAACTCAGAAGTTAGATCCTTAACAAAGAGGATTTGACATATGAAATAACTTTCTGGTTTCTATTTTGATGATCTTATATATAGTTGCTAATAAAATCATGGACAGCTAAATGCATGTAATATTGTATACATAGGAGAGGAAGATATAGAAAGTAAAAATTTGCAAGATATTTTACTTGATTGACTATAAACTCTCTGATGCATTTCAGGAGGTGAAAATTTCTTGATGTATTTCAAGAATAAATGTTTTATATCTTAAAATGCAGATGAGCATCACAAACTATTGTAATTATTGAGGGTTGATCTCCTGATGCAATCTTCTTCCATCAGCTTCAGGTGTAGAGTTTACAGAGAATTTGCTACAATTACTGAATGCAATTTGAGTGCAGATGAAATCCCCAACCTAAAAATCCCTATGCAAATGAAAACTCCTTCATAATACTTTTAATGATATCTGCTATTAAAAAAAAANTGGATCTCCTGATGCAATCTTCTTCCATCAGCTTCAGGTGTAGAGTTTACAGAGAATTTGCTACAATTACTGAATGCAATTTGAGTGCAGATGAAATCCCCAACCTAAAAATCCCTATGCAAATGAAAACTCCTTCATAATACTTTTAATGATATCTGCTATTAAAAAAAAACCCTGCAACTTTATAATAAAATCATTGTTAGTGATAAGAAATTACGGAAGAGCTATGGAAAATTTGCCTGAGAACACATAGAAAATCGGAATGATTCTGAGATTAAGATGTAATCTCATAATTCAAATCTTAAAGTACTAGTAGCACTAATTTGGTAATTTTTAGTTCTTAGTTTGTTTACTTAATATCTAAGGAGACATAAAACAAGCCAAAAGTCAATGTATTTGTCTTAAAGACTTTTATTTCCATATTTTGCGGATTATCTTTAGATGTTATTGACTGTTTACTAGGGTCTTTTATTAAGGAATTTCATTACAAGAATAATTTAGGGAAAGGAAATTATCTCAAAATCTCTTTCCTCTGAAAGTGGTTCCTTGGCTGTTAGAACTTCAGAGTAATTTGTAGAGATTTTATCACATTAAAAACAACCAATAAATGTGAACTTTACCACACCTACACTTAGAAATTAGTAGAGAGACACAAATTTCTTGGAGTGATGGTCACTAGATAAAAGAAACTAGGAAGTGAAGAATTATGTTCTTCAAATGTGTCAGAGAGAAAGGGAAATGTTATCAAAAAAGAGTAATTTTCTATTTAACAGATGTTGCATAAAGAGAGCACATTGTTATTTTAAGAATATTTTAGTTTTTTGTATTTGGTAGGAAGAGTAACAAACCTGCCCTTTCAGTAAAATATTGTGTACAGCTTCTGCAAAATAAATAGTCTGGCAAGGAAAGCTGGCAAAGAATGCAGGATCAGCAATGATTTGACATTGAGAAATTAAGCTGAGTTATTTAGTGGCAGGAAACTGCATTCACTGAGCAGAGAAAAATATGTATAATACTTCGCTTGCAAAGAACAGTAATACTCTGTAAAATGGTTGCCTGTCAACAGGACCTTTCTTTATAACTTTTTTTAATGGAAAAATGTAATTGAATATTCAGTTCACTCTTGGTTGATTTTTTGATAGGCTGTGTGTCAACATATGGTAAAGTAATTTTTTAAAAGTGGGTTTTTTAAAAGGATATTTTCATAGGTGCAAATCTGCAAGATTTTTTTTTCTGTGATACTTGGAATTATATGGCCATGCTTACATCCTGAGCAAGAACTGTCCTTGCTAGAGTACTACACCCTTGAACATAGGTTGGCATATCTTGGACTGCTGGAATGAAGAGATAAGTACCATGAAACAACTGACAGTAGATAAAGACAGTAACAGAAACATTCTTAAGGGTGAAAGAAACTAATGACTAAGTGAACATAAAGACTTGGGGTTTAGAGTGTATTTCTTAGTGGGTATGTGTAAATTTATTGCAGGTAGTAATTAAAAGCTAATACCTCTCCAAGAGGAAAGAACAGCATCTATGTGGAAGAAAAAAACCACAAAGATCTAGAAAGTAGATTGTGATTTTTCTCCCTCAAAAATGAAGGGAATAGCATAGCTCTATTAATTTCTNCTTTTCTTGCTTTCTTTTCCATTCTCTGCTGAGTATTACTTCTAGCTCTATTGCTCCATAATGCGCTCATATGATCCTTCATAAATTAATTCTGCCTAGTAAGACTAGATCATGCCATAGGGGGAAAAAGAAATAAAAATTTTCTACATACTCAGATCTCAGAGGGGTCACTCTAATGGCAGAATTGAGAAGGCAACATTGTGCGGCAAGAGTGGGGGAGGAAGAGGAATAGGAAAGATGTGAGAGTTGCTCCTTTTGCAACAACCATTAGGACCAAACATATTTAACACTGGAATTCACCTCCAATTCATTTTTTGTGAGGGCTTTTTTTTGTGGTTTTTTGGTTAGTTCATTGTTTGGTCTTGTTTTTGTTGGGTTTTTTGTGGGTTTTTGTCAATTTTTTTCTCAACTCTTTGTCAAACATATATATTTTGTTTCAATGNATAAAATCATTGTTAGTGATAAGAAATTACGGAAGAGCTATGGAAAATTTGCCTGAGAACACATAGAAAATCGGAATGATTCTGAGATTAAGATGTAATCTCATAATTCAAATCTTAAAGTACTAGTAGCACTAATTTGGTAATTTTTAGTTCTTAGTTTGTTTACTTAATATCTAAGGAGACATAAAACAAGCCAAAAGTCAATGTATTTGTCTTAAAGACTTTTATTTCCATATTTTGCGGATTATCTTTAGATGTTATTGACTGTTTACTAGGGTCTTTTATTAAGGAATTTCATTACAAGAATAATTTAGGGAAAGGAAATTATCTCAAAATCTCTTTCCTCTGAAAGTGGTTCCTTGGCTGTTAGAACTTCAGAGTAATTTGTAGAGATTTTATCACATTAAAAACAACCAATAAATGTGAACTTTACCACACCTACACTTAGAAATTAGTAGAGAGACACAAATTTCTTGGAGTGATGGTCACTAGATAAAAGAAACTAGGAAGTGAAGAATTATGTTCTTCAAATGTGTCAGAGAGAAAGGGAAATGTTATCAAAAAAGAGTAATTTTCTATTTAACAGATGTTGCATAAAGAGAGCACATTGTTATTTTAAGAATATTTTAGTTTTTTGTATTTGGTAGGAAGAGTAACAAACCTGCCCTTTCAGTAAAATATTGTGTACAGCTTCTGCAAAATAAATAGTCTGGCAAGGAAAGCTGGCAAAGAATGCAGGATCAGCAATGATTTGACATTGAGAAATTAAGCTGAGTTATTTAGTGGCAGGAAACTGCATTCACTGAGCAGAGAAAAATATGTATAATACTTCGCTTGCAAAGAACAGTAATACTCTGTAAAATGGTTGCCTGTCAACAGGACCTTTCTTTATAACTTTTTTTAATGGAAAAATGTAATTGAATATTCAGTTCACTCTTGGTTGATTTTTTGATAGGCTGTGTGTCAACATATGGTAAAGTAATTTTTTAAAAGTGGGTTTTTTAAAAGGATATTTTCATAGGTGCAAATCTGCAAGATTTTTTTTTCTGTGATACTTGGAATTATATGGCCATGCTTACATCCTGAGCAAGAACTGTCCTTGCTAGAGTACTACACCCTTGAACATAGGTTGGCATATCTTGGACTGCTGGAATGAAGAGATAAGTACCATGAAACAACTGACAGTAGATAAAGACAGTAACAGAAACATTCTTAAGGGTGAAAGAAACTAATGACTAAGTGAACATAAAGACTTGGGGTTTAGAGTGTATTTCTTAGTGGGTATGTGTAAATTTATTGCAGGTAGTAATTAAAAGCTAATACCTCTCCAAGAGGAAAGAACAGCATCTATGTGGAAGAAAAAAACCACAAAGATCTAGAAAGTAGATTGTGATTTTTCTCCCTCAAAAATGAAGGGAATAGCATAGCTCTATTAATTTCT
>WBMY01018562.1:108397-205011 GCA_013397315.1 Donacobius atricapilla
TATATATACACAGAGACAGAGAGAGAGAGATAAGACCCTCAAAAATTACCCAATTCATAGTGGGTATATAACTGAGGAAATCTCAACAACTCACTGGACATACCTGTCTCTTTTCTTGCTTTCTTTTCCATTCTCTGCTGAGTATTACTTCTAGCTCTATTGNATCTCTTTCCTCTGAAAGTGGTTCCTTGGCTGTTAGAACTTCAGAGTAATTTGTAGAGATTTTATCACATTAAAAACAACCAATAAATGTGAACTTTACCACACCTACACTTAGAAATTAGTAGAGAGACACAAATTTCTTGGAGTGATGGTCACTAGATAAAAGAAACTAGGAAGTGAAGAATTATGTTCTTCAAATGTGTCAGAGAGAAAGGGAAATGTTATCAAAAAAGAGTAATTTTCTATTTAACAGATGTTGCATAAAGAGAGCACATTGTTATTTTAAGAATATTTTAGTTTTTTGTATTTGGTAGGAAGAGTAACAAACCTGCCCTTTCAGTAAAATATTGTGTACAGCTTCTGCAAAATAAATAGTCTGGCAAGGAAAGCTGGCAAAGAATGCAGGATCAGCAATGATTTGACATTGAGAAATTAAGCTGAGTTATTTAGTGGCAGGAAACTGCATTCACTGAGCAGAGAAAAATATGTATAATACTTCGCTTGCAAAGAACAGTAATACTCTGTAAAATGGTTGCCTGTCAACAGGACCTTTCTTTATAACTTTTTTTAATGGAAAAATGTAATTGAATATTCAGTTCACTCTTGGTTGATTTTTTGATAGGCTGTGTGTCAACATATGGTAAAGTAATTTTTTAAAAGTGGGTTTTTTAAAAGGATATTTTCATAGGTGCAAATCTGCAAGATTTTTTTTTCTGTGATACTTGGAATTATATGGCCATGCTTACATCCTGAGCAAGAACTGTCCTTGCTAGAGTACTACACCCTTGAACATAGGTTGGCATATCTTGGACTGCTGGAATGAAGAGATAAGTACCATGAAACAACTGACAGTAGATAAAGACAGTAACAGAAACATTCTTAAGGGTGAAAGAAACTAATGACTAAGTGAACATAAAGACTTGGGGTTTAGAGTGTATTTCTTAGTGGGTATGTGTAAATTTATTGCAGGTAGTAATTAAAAGCTAATACCTCTCCAAGAGGAAAGAACAGCATCTATGTGGAAGAAAAAAACCACAAAGATCTAGAAAGTAGATTGTGATTTTTCTCCCTCAAACATGAAGGGAATAGCATAGCTCTATTAATTTCTATGACTATGTAGAAAGAACCTGATCTTCCTGGCCTTTAACTATTACATATGAATGAAAATTGGCAGTGGTTGCACAATTACATTAATTGCTGATACTACGACAGAAGTTGCAAAGAAAGGGTGAAATGTAATCGGTAAATTGTAGCTGAATAATTTCTGATATTTTAGAAAGGCTTTGACCTAAATCAAACTAAGTTTACCAAATTCTGAATATGGTAAAATAACTGCCAGCATAATTATGTAATAGCAATTTTTTTACTTCCTAGTCTGAGCAAGAAATATTCTCTCTTCAGTTTGCATCTTCATAACTATCATAAATTTGGTGTCCTGTTCTGGCTTTTAATATCTTTGTCACTCTTTATTTTTAGTATTGTGTGGCCCTTACTGTTGGCTGTGTGCTCTCAGATTCTATAAAACAAACTGGAAATCTGGGGAACTTTCTGTTTCCTAAATAATTGTGTGGAACTGTACAAATAAGGAAGAAATAAAGAAGTTAAAGCCCCTTTTAGAAAAAAAGACAGCTTGTAATCACAAGGCTTTTTTTTGCCTAATGAGGACATGAGAGCTTTCCTCGTGGTGCAATAGAGAGGTTTCAAAATATACAAGAATAAAAGATTATTTTTTCTTTCTTAACAAAGAAAATACCCTTTAAAAAGGAAAAAACATTTTTCAAAGTTCTCTTGTTTGTTTTTTTCTATTCTATTAGTGCCAGCAGTTGCAGATTAAATATCTCTAAAAGCAGTAACATACTAATTGTTTCAAAATGCTTATTTTTCCCTCTTGATGTCATATACAATTTCTATTAATATCAAGTATAAAATCAAGCTTTGCTTATCTGTCTCTCTCTGCATACACACACACACATACACACGCGCGCGCATATATATATATATATNTTGTTTTTACAAAAAAAAATAATGTATTTCATTTTTTTTCCTAGTAGCTATTGCATCTATTCATGTGTTACTGGTTCAAAATAGCAAATAATATATTCACGAAGTCACTAAATATATATATTAATAGAATTTCCTGCCTCAGACAATACTATACTACTGTTCTGTTGAGTTGAATGCTTCCTGAAAATGTAAAAATATTGTTTTTCTAATTTTATTATTTCTACCAGTTGCCTTCATGATTATTTGGTCTTTTTCAAGATATATCAATAAAAAATGGAATCTGGGAAGTGGAGGAGATATTAATTTTGAAGGAATCTGGGAAGTGGAGGGGATATTAATTGTGAAATATACCGTGCAAGTAAATAAGGAATTCAGATGTTAAAATGTCTTTAGATGTATGTTTCTCTGATTAATTAAAAGCAAAATCACCTCCGCATCATGATCATTAGCATGCTATGTCTACAATGATTTCAAAGTTTTTAAAGGATTGGCACTGGGAGAGTTCTCATGATTTTAATTTAAATAGAAATTACTTGTTCAATAAAGTATTACTATACCAAATTCTCTAATTTCATCTTTAAAATTTATTTTGTTTATATTATGCTTTCTCATTTCAATTTGCCAAAGTTCTTACTCAGTTGTTCTAATTTCTGAAATGTATTCATTCCTAGCTGTGAAAAAGACAAAAATATTTTATGAAAAGAAATAGACCATCAAGATCTGCATATATTTTCAATAGTTGACTAAACTATCAACTATTCTCACTTATATAATGAATTTTAATTAATAAATTCTATTTTAGCAATGTTATAGCAGTAGTTAGAACTCTAGCAGAAAAGCAGCATTAGGTTTTTCAGAGTTTTTATATTAATATATGCATGAGATTTTCAGTCTACTTCTTTGCTAGGAGAAATTTTCTTTTGAAGTCATTGAATATCGTTTAGAAATGTCATCTTTTATTTTAAACAATAAGGCATAGCAAACTGACATGAAAATGGGGCTTCCCATTTTCTTGGGTCTCTTCCCAATAGACACCTGAAGTTGCAGAAATTTCGTGTTGATTAGAGCATGGAATAAAACTTGCAAATCAGGAAGAAATACAAAGAAACCAAACCGAACCAAACCACCACCAAAACAGAGCAAAAAAAGTGTTTGAAAAGTTGAGCTCCAGAACCCAGAATATCTGCATGCTGACCAAAGTCTAAGGACTGGCTGGGCTTGGTGCATTGTGATTGACAAGCTGTCTTAAAACTAAAGGCGGCAATTTTCATACATATTGTACTGGTTACTAACTAGTAAGTATTGAAGAGCTGGCTAGTGCCCATTAAACTATGAAGGAGAACATACATTTAATAACCAGAGAATCATTCGAAGATTACAAGAAGATTTTGTCTGCCAGTTTTTGTAGCTCTCTGTAGCAGCTTTAAAGAGAAGGCCTACTTTGAGTGGTTTTTTTTAAAATAAGAATAACCTCACATTTTCTCTCAGAAAAAGAACATCTCTCACAAGATTCTTAAGGAGGTGATGTAATAGGCTTTCCATCTAAGGCCAGTATTAGCTGTGTATCTGCCAGGAATATTCCACTGCTAATATGATCTAAGGAACTGAATACTAGCATGCTCCAAAATCATTCCTCTTGGTTTTGTTGGGTTATTTTGTGCAGATGTTTTCATTTTCTGCATCTTTTTTATTCACACATTAGTTTTTGTTTTATTAATCTCAGTTACAGAGAAGGCTACTTTTTTTTCCCTCATTGGCCTATAACTTGTTTGAAAACTATTTTATACCCCCACATGTTGTAGAGCATGCTAGTTGACCTCCATTGTTTTGAGTTGTCTGGAAATAGGATAATTCTTATTACACTATACATGTTATTTTATTAAAATATTGAACAGAGGTAGAACCAACGCAAGTTCTGCTTGAAGCATCATTCCCTTCTAAAGGGTTCTTACTAATGTGGATTATGCCAGCAAACTATACCAAATAATACTAATAATATGTCCAGAAGACTTTCTCCATTCCTGGAAATGTTCAAGGCCAGGCTGGATGGGTCTTTGAACAACCTGCTCTAGTGGATGGTGTCTATGCCTATGGCAGGATTTTGGAACTAGATGAAAGCTCTTGTATTGAAACCCAGACCATTCTATGATTGTATAAATATCCCTATGTCTAATTTAATTTTTTTTTTTTACCATTTTCTACCAATGGGTTTTCTGTGAATGAGATTTTTCCTGTAGAAGTAGAGTCCTGCAACCTAACGTGCAACAGTCTTCATGTGGCTTCTTTGAGAGGCAAGGAAAATTATATTGCTCAACCCTTAGGCTAGTCATAAAGTCGTAAAAACAAATTGATAAGTTCCGGTGTACATTTAAAATGTGTTCCATCAATTTAGAATATAAGTAAGCATGGCATTTACTAGTTCTCTATTGCTAATTACCAATGAGGTACAGAAACTTTGGCATTGGAAATCTCAAGTATTTGTTTCTTTTGATCTATCTATTTATTTATTTATTTATTACCTTTATTTTTACCCTTCTAATTCAATCTTGTCCCATGGAAACTGGTAGGTAAACCCAGTTAATGAAGCTATTACTTGGTAAATTGGTTAATGGTTGTTAACCCAGTTAATTAGTGGTTTCTTCCTTTGAAATAATCCAAGTTCTTAGTTATAAAACATACAAAAAGCCTCAAGGTTTTTCCTTTATGAATAAACTGGCTTTGTAAAGAAAAGAAAGCAAATATTTGATGAAGGGATAAAGCAATTACTAAGTTTTCAGCTACTAAATGAGAGGGGAAAAAATTACACATTTCTCAATTATAATGCCTCTTACTCTAAAACTTATTCTAATTTCCAAAGGAAAAGTTTATATTCCACTGTCATAAGATGAAAAAGTATTTATTATTTCTGCTTCCATTTAGTTGTGTATATTTACAAAAAGAATAATGCTGGTATCAAATATTTTGAAGAAATCTGATTTTCAAAAGGCACTATATGAACCTTGCTTAAGAAAAAGTTAATTTTCAAATAATCTTTAATAATGCATTATAAAAGTTTGTTTTTCTGGAGTTGTAGGATTATACTAAAATACAGAATTATGATGACTAATCATTTATCATTCAGAGAGTTTTAAATGAACATTTTATGCTCCATTACCTTAGAATTTAGAGCATTCTTTCTTTCTTCTCCCTTCTTCACATGAGAGAAGGCTTTACCATTTACTAAGGCTTCAACTGCAGCCAGCTTTAACAGAGAACACAATATTTTAACAGACCAAATACAGTGCTCTAATTGAGGGATCACTCAAAAAGTTCCAAAACTTCTAAACTTGTGTGAGCTTAGAAACAAGCAAAAGCAAAATCGTTGGATTATACACTGAAGAGGAGAAGTTTATTTCAGATTCTTACATTTTCACAAATAAGGTCAACTATAATTCCATGGCTATATGTTCATATACGATCTACATATAAGAACAGTCAGTAGAAAGAAAAGCTAAGTTTATAATCAAGTGACTACTATAATTTTTTTAAAGGACTATTACTATCTACTAGACACAGAAGACATAGTTTCATAACTTTTTTAATGTCATGAAAGGCAGGTTTAGTGCTTTGAACAATTTTAAGACTTCATTATGTATTTGTTCTGCAATATCAATTAATATTATGTTATGACTGAGAGTGGTCTGCCACATAATATAAGAAAAGCTCTGATAACTTTTCTTTTTATTTTATGTTGAATGGTTATAGTTAATGCAGTTTAGATTTTGTGTAACATGCTCCAGGTGTGGTTGAATCAGAGTTTAGTTGAGGGGAAATGATATGCATTTGAGAGACGCCCCTCAATCTGTTGCTTTCCCAGAGGCAGTCGTGTTGGCCCTTTTTCTATAATGGGGACTTGTGGGCACTTTCTTGTTTACATGTAAATGCTGCAGGTGACCCCTCCTGATCTCTATTTCATTTGATTTTTCATTCCCTTTCATTCACATCATTTCAGACCCTCTGCTCAGTAATCCTGCCTGCCTCTCTCACACAGGGCTGTTCACAGCTGTCTCCATCTCCCATCATCACTAGTTTAAAGTCCTCCTTACCTTAAAGCATTACACAGTCTCTAAAGACTATCACAATATATTGAGTTGCATGAAAAGATGGACAACAGCCATCAAAACCAGGTGTGGGTCCACAGGTTACTGAAATTTGTTACCGAGACTGTTGGTGAGTTCTGGAGATCTTAGAACAGAGGCTCTGGCTGTAAATTGAAAACATATTCATAAAGACTTCCATTGCTTCCATGACTATTGATTTACATTAAAGCATCATCAGTTATCCAAGAAGATTTTGAAACTTGATGTAAGACAATACAAAATTAAACTCAACTAATGCAAAAAAGGTTGTATTAGCTTCCCAAATTCAGGATCTATAAAAACTTATCCATGAAACAATATTTTCTTATCTCTATATAATACATATATATCTTTCTTTGAAGCTTCTTTTTCCACCTTTTACTTCCCTAAAGATCTTATTTATTTCTAGATGTTATCAAGTAGTGCAGAATAGTCCATTTAGAACCCAAGTATATCTACAGCACTCGAAAATATCTGAAATACTCTCTTTAGCACTTAAGTACAAATTTTTGAAGCTTGGCAGCAGGGAACAAACAAGAAAAAACCCTCAGTTGTGTTCATTAAAACTGGCTAGTGTTTGAAGAACAGTCACAAATAATTAAGTAAGAGAAGTCATCTAACTGAACAAAAAGGTGATGTACAGATCAATGTAATTGTTCTTAAGCACAACATCTCAGACTATATAAAATCAGAAGTTGAGAAATCCAAGGACTTTGATACAATTATCTAAAAGATAAGGTTATTGTTTTGATCTTTGCCAATTCAATGGTTTATAAGCCTGTGTAAAAAATACTTTATCAAATTGAAAAATTACTTCTAAGCCAAAAAAAACCAGAGTAATAGGTTTAAATTGTAATCTACCTGAAGCTCCACATCTCCCTCAAAGCAGAAAAAGAGAGAATTCTCTAACTTTTATATTAACAAGTACTAAATGTCCCTTCCCAAGCAATATATTACTTTTTTTTTGCTTGATATTTAAATAAAAGAAATACTTGTAAAATATTTTTATCTTCTAGATTTTGGGTTAATCTACTATTCCTTGAAATTCTAGTTGACTGCCAAAACAGAAATACCAAAAATTTTCACAACATGAATAAAACCTATGAAGTTTCCAGGATTCTCTTTCCTTTACACAGTCTAAATAATAGCATCATTCACTTGATAAACCCTTCTTATATGCCAATGTATTTTCCAATATATGTATGTAATTTTCTACAATTTAGTCAAATGCATATGAAGTTATAATATGTATGTTTTTATATTCTGATAAGGCTTGTGTTTAATAAGATGTTATATCAAGAGGTTTATAATTACTGTCATATTCTTTTGTTCCTAACTAAATAATGAACATCATGAGTTGCAGTTCATGGCAGGATGTGTGCTTTTCACATGGGTACTGTACAATATTTTTAAATTAATTCACTCAAAATTTCTCACATGACCCTAGTTTAGTACATTTATTATTGTCTAAATTATCTGTTCTGGGGGTAAAGGTTACTTTACAATAAGCTTAACACAGACACACACAATAACAATCTATTCCTAAAAATGTAAATTTGTGGTACAAAATGGTCTTTTATAGTCTCTGTGAGTGTTAGTACATGAGAGAAAGGGAAAATATTGTAAAATTATAGAGTGTCAGCATCAAATATAATTGCCAGATTGGATGAAAGCCATCCAACCCACATTGAAAACATACTTAGATATAAGGATGCATTATTACTGTACTAAATGATGTTTCCAAAATTACCAGATGTACCAAGGATTTGCTCTGTAGTTGAGGCTACAATGCGAAATCTTTACTTGATACATTCATATTCTGTCTTTCTTTATACTTCAAGAGTTTCTTGAAGTATAAATGCAATATCAACACAAACCCAAAAATATTTGTGCAGGCTCAGTAAAAAGGAACAGTAGTGTTATCATTGACTTCAGAATTATTTTTTAAAATAAGAATTAAAATGGAAATACCAGCTTATAGCCACATGACAGTAAAAGAATATAAAAACCACATTTTTACAATGTAACCGTGGCAAATTTTCCTTCATATATATGTGATTAATTATGTATTTTTGATGAAAATTTGTTCAAAGATGTAATATGTTATATTCGTTTCTTTTTTACCCACCCATATTACAAAGACAATATGTGCTTTTAAATTTGGGTATAGTCATCCAACTCATACAAATGGAATAATGAGAACAAAAAAAAAAATATTCAAGATCTATTTTTTTCTGTGCGTCAAACCCCATTCTAGATCAATTGGAAGGCTACTACTACAGTAGAGTGTATAAATTAAATGTTTAATGAAGAACTCCAAATAATACCAGAGATAGTCACAAAATACTGATATTGTTACTACCCACTTATCAAATGGCAGTAATGGCACGATATAGGTGTAGATACAACACCACTCAAAGTGGTACTATTGTGACTTGCGTTTTCCAACTTACTGAACACTGGTAAAAGAAAATGGAATTGGTGGTGTAATTTCTTAAATTAGAGGTAGCCTACTATCCAGTTGTTTTTCCAGCTTAAATCCTGCCGTCAGTCATAGTCAAAGTCCCTAGGCTTTCAGGAATGGTTACCGAAGGACAATAAAAGTCCTTACATCTTTCCATCTGGAACCTGGAAACCGTGTACAGATTTTAAATCTTTCCCCACATAGAGAGTTTGTTAGATCACAAAGTCTAGAGTTATTTGCAAGATGAGGCAGCATGCAGAGATGTTGTAGGACACGAAGAAAGATGAGACTCCAAATATTTTCGGAAAGCAAAGAGCATAGAGAGGGCTTTATTGTCTAATTCTTACTACCTTTTATAAGTTGTTTCAATACAGACTTAGCATGATTGGTGAATAGGAAGGAGACCCCTCTAATCCCATTGGTTAATTTAGAGAAACAGAACTAGAAAGGTAAACATCAAGTAGAGAAAGATTGTTTTGAGAGAAGATTATTTGTTTACCGATTGTTTTGAGAAGAAGCTTTCTCCAGATATTTTTCCATTGGGAAAAGTTAGCAGCCGTTAGTAGGCTAAAATCTCTCAGGGTCACAAATATCAGGACTTCAATGCACAAATATCAGGACTAGTTGATGGACATGGGGAATTTTATTATTTCTTAACTTTGTATGCAGCATTAGAGTAAGGTAAACCATGAACACATTTGAAAACAGTAATCAGAAAGTGCAAGTATGCCACTAGATATTGGGGTTTAATTTCATTTAATTTTCATTCTCCAAATGCAACAAAACTGAGAAAGAATTTAAGTTGAGGTATCATGGACTTCCTGCAGTAGAGGGACTATCTCAAAAAGGTTTAGCACAGCACAACTTAGGAACAATGCTTTAGTCATATTACTGCTCTTTATTTGTCCAAATAATCTCTCTCACTCATGTAGCTAATACAATTAATGACAGTACATAATTTTTTTATGTGAAATCTCTGGTAGAAGCCTATACGTTTCTCTAAGAACTGCAGAAGTGCAGGAACTCCTTAATTTCATCCTCTATCCAGACAGAAGTGTGCAATTTCTCATGAATTGGAAATTTTACCTTTGCTTTTTTTTTCTTTTCCTCTTTTCTTTTAATTTGCCATTGATACCAAAAATGCCTAAACAATCCAAAATACCAGTTAGTATTTTTTTGTCCTTTCATGTAACAGGAAAGGGATCTCCACACAAAAACAACCTTTTAAAAATGCTTATGATGGAGAAACAAAATACTTTGAAAAATAATATATAAATAGTTCACTAAAAGAAATTCATAACCTGGAGATAAAGGGAATAACATGATGGAAAAATAAGATGCATCTGATTATATACAGTGAATTAATGAAAGAACTTTATTAGTGAAAAACCTTTTGTCAATGAAATAAATGGAAAATTTATGATCCATGAATCAAAAAAGTGTAGCTTCTTTTTAGGCTACAAGTGTATTTAGTGAAATGCAAAAAAAAAAAAAAACAAGAACAAACCAAAAGACCAAAAAAGCACCTGCTATTTGCAAGAAATCCTGTGTGCATTTTAGGTAGAAAAAAATTTGTGGCCTCAGAGACAAATTAATCCGTATATGAAGAACTGTCCAGAGAGCAAGTTAACACACTGCATTGTTTTCTGTGCTAATTGTACTGCAATCTGCAAGCTCTGGATCATATTCTCACTAAGAAAAATGTTAAGTAGATCAAGTAAAGAAGTAAGAAAGGCAAAATGAGTACAATTTACTTTCAGAAACAGGCTTTCAGGGAAATCCAAATGACACTCAAAATTATTTAAAAATACACTTTCATATATCCTTTCAGCCTCATATTTGTATATTAACATCATATATTTAAGAAGCATTGAAGTGAAGAACTGAGGGATATCTGTTTCTTATTATAAATTTTCAGTGTATTTAATCGCAATTTTTTGTGTGTTTTATCCTCACGCTGTCTAGTAAGTTTGTCTTCACATAATTATCTGAATTCCTGAAGAAAATATAAGTCTAATGATAGTTTGCTTTTAGAAGATCCTTGTTCTTCTTAACTGTAGTAGCAGGAAGATCCCCAGATAGGGTTAGCACCTCCTCCCTGACATAAACAATAAAATTAAAATCGACATTGATTTCAGTCAGCTGAGAAAAAAATGTAAATTAGTTCAGCCTCCACCAGACAGAATTTCTGGAACTATGTACAATTGTAAACTTGTCCTCAAGGTTATATATTTCGATGAAAAGGTAATGACTGTATTTTGAGTGTAAGCTTGCAAAAATGAAATGAAATGAATACCCACATGCATTCAAAGGAATACTTCAATAAAATGGCAGTGAAAAGAACCCTCTTAGGAACCATGGACCCTCTTAGAAAATTCATCCAGAGAGATTAGAAACATTTAAACTGTTTGAAACCTGTAAAGTAAAATGCACATTTTCACCCAGATTTTGTGAATATATATTGTATGCAGACCATTATCTATGCCAATATAGAGTGTTTGCTTGTGGGAAGTGCAAATTTAGAAATAAAAAGCATGACTATCCATTAATGTCTTATGTCTTATGCAATACTTACATCAAAGGTCCAGAGAATCAAATGTTAAATCATTTCCCCAGTTCTGTGGGGAAAGTAGAAAATGCCTATGTGATTAGGAGGAATTTATTTACCTTTCATATGATTCTTCTTGGTTTATGCTTCAAGAAAAGGAGAACAAGTCAAAATAGTGGTAAGCTGGAAGCAGAATGGGATAGTGGACCTGTATTTAAAGACAAAAAATCCATGTCTTTACAATTCTGTATAAACAGCAAACACAAGTCTCCTAAGAAACAGAGGCTTTATCATAAGGTCAGCATCAAGATCGGCATCTTTTTCTTCTTTCAGAGACAATGTTAAAATTTGGGAATTTACTTTTTGAAATACAATTCAGGCACCCTAGGTTTATCAAAGTTTTTCAGAGTTTATAATACTGAGTGAGGACGTGCAACAATCACAGTAAAACTTTTTCTTTCTTTTTCAAAGTGATAAATGTTGCAACATGTGGCCCAAAGGTAAACCTCGTCTCTTATTTCTGCCAAGCAGATTGAATTTCTGTCGCAATCCCCAGCAGATCATCCTTGCCAAAATGAGTCAACCCCTCTAGGTTATTTCTGATATATGAAAACAATTGACTACCTGCTTTTTTCTTGAGCCCCAAACATGGAATTCCTCACAACAGTCTAAGATGACTAGTCATCTCACAGACACAACAAAAACTTGAAAGATAGAGTGTCTAAATCCCCACTGAGGGTAAAGCTTTCCAAATTGTAGTCCTTTCTCAGCTGTGGTACCCGCATAGTGAAAATACATTTGTCATTTAACCAGGTATTAAAACAGTTGTTTGAGGAAGAAAATACTCCAAATAAATATGCTTGTAGACTCTGAAGGAAAAATATTGCCTTTTGTCAGAAAAAGAATGGTTGAAATAGTCTTATACATAAGCACGATGGCTACTAAGTACTTTTCTGCATTTATTGTTTCACACATGAATTTATCTAGTCTCATTGGTCCAAAGAACCCACAGATTTCTGTATTTCTCTCATGAAAAGAAGGTGGAAAGGCTAGTCATTATTCCAGACACAAAAAAAAAAAAAAAGAAAAACGAAAGAATCTTCCACACCTTTTTTTTTTTTTCCTGAATCTCCCTCAGCCTCCTCTTATCAATGATCTCAATTTACTGAATTTAGAGTCAGAGCAAAACTATTTCTCCAGTTCAAATTTAAACACTCATTTGCACTGTTTTCCATCCCTCCCTAGGCACAGTATGGTATATTTCTTTCTCAGTAGATTCTGCAGACACTCAGATTTTGTGCTTGTAGCTATGTAGTACAGAACACGATGACAGGTCTTTTTTTTCTTCTTTTCTATTTAAACCATTACTTTTAAATGCACACGAACATAATATATTAAGAGAGATTTAACAACAATAGTACAGCTCCCTGGTTAAAAATGGTTTAATATTATTTACAGGTTTATTGTGTTAGGAATTTAATTTTTTATGTATCACTCTGTGTATGAGATGTGTCAGGAAGATTGGTCTCTTAATAAAAACAAAGAGAATAAATATTGACTTTATTAATCATTTGGATAATTAAATGTGTATTAACAGATATTTCATTGAGAGAATACATTATTATACTCTCCACTTAGTGTGTTTCCCTCTTCTAGCCTAGCTACACCAAATGAATAATATTTACAGAAAAAAAACAACTACCCAATAATGGTTTCCAACCAGGCAGACAGACGTTGTGTGTTTCTCAAGTGCACTTATTTGACCCACATCTTACTATACAGCAGCATCTCAGTCACCACAAGATACTAATAAAAAGCAGTGCTAAAATGACAATAAACACATTTACATTTTTTAAATAAAAAGAGGAAAAAGATGACCCAGAAATCCTAGTGTCACCAAATTTTTCATAAGCCAGTAATACTTATTTTCCACAAGGAAGGCTAATATTAGCCTAGACCGCAGAGCACTTTTTAGAAGTCCTGCCAGCAACTTGAGGGAGGGGGTCATTCCACTTTACTGGTGAAGCAAAGCACTGCTGAAGAGATATGTGGAATACTGGATATGTGGATATGTGGAATACAGTATTGAATTCCTCAGTACAAGAGAGACATGGAGGCACTGGAAAAAGTGAAGCAAAAGAATCACAAAGATGATTAAGGGGCTGGAGCATCTCTCTATGAGTCTTAGGAAGGTGGAATGATTTGGTCTGGAGAGAAGAATGCTCAAGAGAGATCTTGGCCTGAAGTGTCTGAATCCCAAAATCACAGAATAAGCTGTTGGGACCAACACAGATCAATAAGTCCAGCTCCCAGCTCTCAACAGCATCATCCTCAAGAGCGTGCCAGAGAGCATTGTCCACACATTTCTTGAACTCCGTGAATGATGTGACCTCTTCCCTGGGGAGCCTATTCCAGTGCCCGCCCACCCCTGAGTGAAGACCATTGTTCTAATAGCCAACATAAACCTCCCCTGACACAACTTCAGGCCATTCCTTCCAGTCTGGTCACCAGAGAAAACATCAGTGCCTGCTCCTTCTCTTCTGCTCTTGAGGAAGTTGCAGACTGCAATAAGATCACTCCTCAGTCTCCTTTTCTCCAGGCTGAACAGATCAAGCGACCTCAGGCACTCCTCAAACAGCTTCCCCTCTAGGCCCCTCACCATCTTTGTTGCCCTCCTTTGGATGCTCTAGAATACTTTACATTGTGGCACCCAAAACTGCCCCCAGCACTGGAGGTGAGGCTGCCACAGTGCAGAGCAGAGGGGACAATCGCCTCCCTTGCCTGGCTGGCCATGCTGTGCCTGATGCACCCAGGACAGGGTTGGCCTGTGGTGGTTTTGCTGACTCACATTCAACTTTCCGCTGAATATCTATCTAAAGAGTGTAAAGAGGACAGAGTGACAAGGCAGGAGGCAAAAGACAAAAAAAACCACTTGAGGTTCACCCTGAATATCAGGAGACTTTTCCTGTGAAGGCAACTCAACACTGGAAGAGGCTGATCAGAGTGGAGTCTTTTTCTTCTTGTCAAAAGCTGCATTGACATGGTCCTGGGCAACTGGCTCTGAATGGCCACACTTGAGCCAGAGGGGTTGGCCTAAATGACCTCCAGAGGTGCCTTCCAACCTCAACCAGTCTGCAATACGATGATTTTGTTAGTGATTTCAGGAATTTCCACTGTTATTTTTTTCTGCGACAGAATGAATTGTTTTGGAGAAAAATAAGCATTCAATGTCCATATTCTCCTTTAGCAGTCTTTTAAGATAAGAGGAAATCCTGAATGGTCATGACTAATGCTCTCTTCTAAGTACTTTTGTTGTGGTTTTGTTATAACTCTTGCTGCAATATAATAGAACTGATCAACTTATCCTTTGTGGTCTTACTGTTGTTAAGAACCTTTCCATTGATTAAATTTGGAAAAACACTAGCTCTAGCATTTCTCTTTATTTGAAAAGTATCTTGTAAATGAAGAAAATAGTGTAAAACTGCAAGCAGTCAATGACAGGCTATTGATACAATCCATACCTGAAAAAGTGTTTACATTTTAACTTAAAATTGTAGTAGTTAGAATAATGTTAGTTTATTTTGGTTTAAAAAAACCCCAAAACAAAAACAAAAAAAAACCCACAAAAAACCCAAACAACAATGAAAACAAACAAACAAAAAAAAAAGCACTCCCTGTTTGATATCCATACCTCTTTAATGCTAGACATAGCAAAAATCTTCCATAATCTATTGTGATACCTATTTTTGTTATTTTTTGTTATTTTATGGTATTTATACTGAAACCAAACATCCAAAGGATTTTGAGCACATCTATTAATAAGATGGAATCTGAACAGTTCTGAGTTTACAGAGAAAAAAAAACTGCTAAATCATTCTTTGTCATCTTTTATTCTTCCAGCCAGAGCTCATAATATGAACAGAGAATAATTTGATGGACCTATGAAAAAAAAAAAGATTGACAATACCAATGTACATCATCCTCTCATGTACTGAAACATTGATCTACTTAGTTGCCTGCACACTGAGAAACTGCTTTACAAGATTGTAACTTGAAATAGTGTTTACTGGGAGGATTTTTCCGTAACCTTTTGACATTTCACATTTTTTACAAGCTGTGGATTAAATTTTTGCTTACCATTCCTCTTTATTTCCAATGCATTATTAATGCTGGAATATTGCAATCTACTCCGTCCCTGTAGTAGAAGTAAAAAATACCCGTGCTTCACAAGTAACTAAATCAATATCTATTGTCTGAAAATAAAATGCAATGTCTATGAACATTTAAAATTTTTACATGTGATGTATTTTTAACTGATTCTTCCCACTATGAATGACTATTGATTGTTCTTTTATTAAAATAAAGACAATATTTTAGTGAATAAGAAACTATATGAAAGAAGTTAACTACAGATGGATTTGCAAGAAAATGCACTAACCTAAAATGGAATATTCCCAAACGATTTGTTTATGTATGTGCTTGCATTGCTTGATGCCTTAATAGCAACTTCAATGGAAATCTTCCAAAGAATTAATTGCTTAGTTTTGCACAAGTTCTTTATTTATCATCATTAACAGGCTTGTTTGAAAGCGTTTTTTCACTGTCTAATGTATCATTTACTGAAATTCTCTTTCTGGCCAGCTGACAAAAGGAGTATATTAGATGTTATGTTGTCTAATTACATGGCTTGATTTTAGCAATCATTTCCAATTTGTTGGTCTCAAGACACAAGGAGATAGAGGAGCAGAATATTGCAGCGCAAAGCTTACAACTCTTCCCATCAGAGCTATATCTTAGATAGAATAAAGCTGTTGGGAGAATGTATTTAGGACAAAACTTATGCCAAAAATAAATAACTCATTGGAGAGATTTTCTAGATTGCCCAGAGTGGGGGAGGAAATCATTAAAGAAGCGAACATACCACAGAATCTTTGCTTTGAATAATGGTAGAACTATGTCAAAAATTCTAATCTATTCAACACTGGTACAGAGGGCAATTAAACTTTTCAAAAGTAGATCATCATATTTAGATTATTTTACAGGGTATGTTTATTACCAATTTTTACATAAAGATTTCCCTGTAAATGGTAACAATGTTAACTGTAAGATAATTAGGCCCAGAATTAGGATCCAAAACACAATCATTACACTGGTTTTTTTCTTATAAATGCTAATTCTTTCCTTTATATATGGTGGAAATATTGACTTTATACATTAATTAAGCATCTGTCATTTTAATGAACTTCTCGTGTTGTAACTTATCTGAGTTGCTACTCCATTTAAACCTTTTTGAGAATGTTGCAACAGTAAAAAGGCAATTTTTTCAGTTAATGTGTTTTTCTGTAGAGATAGTTCTTTCTCACTATGAGTTTTTTTACTGTGAGGACATTAACTAATTAAATAAAAATAATTCAGAAACGCTGTTAAAACATAATTTGCATTATTGTCACTTTAGATTCATTAATCCGAAAACAATATATGGCTACCTATTTTCATAAAAATTTACACAGAATGTAGTGAAGAAATTAAGAGAATTAATTTTTGTCAAAAAAGGGCATAAGACTAGGCTTCCACTTTATAGTATTTTTTTCCTTCTAGCCTTCAGAAACAAGTACTTCAGATAAACTAATATCAAATTCATTCTCAATGTTGTAAGCACTTCCGTTCACACAGATGGTATTTGCACACTTTATGTTGGACCTACTTGTTTCCAAAAGCCTGTTTTTAATTAATCTCTCCAATTTACTTCCAAATGAGTTTATTGGAATTTTTCATTTTCCTGTCTTGTCTTGGATCATGGCTGCTCTGGATAAAACAACAGGGTGGAGTTTTGATATCTGAAAGCAAGTTTTGAGGACACAAAAAGACTGTGTAAACTAAACGGCAGACATTCCATTATAGGAAAAAATGGCTACTTATATTTTCTTTCATTTCATGGACGAAAATATCAAATTCCTTAGAGAAATGGAATTCTCAAAAATCTCTCCAAAATCAACACTTAAGACAGCAATTTCCCTGAGGTTATCAAGGCAGCAACTATATGATAATATCAAAAGGATAGGTATAGCTGGTTAAAACAATCTTATTCTCCCCTCTTTACAACATTTTTGTATAGTGAAAACATTATAGATATGCAGTGATACTTGCACAGAATCCATATAGAGCATCACAGAATGAGTTGGGTTGAAAAGGAGCTTCAAAATTATTGAGATCAGCCCAGCTTCTGTGGGCAGGGACATCTTCCATTAGACATATCTCCCAGTAGACATTGTCAACAATTTTTATTAGGCTGCAATTCACTTTGAGTTAAATTAAGGTTACAGACATGTAAGAGCACTTATGATATCAAAAATATGCATAAGCTGATATATTTATAAAATACATGAAAACGTAGAAAGAAAAGCACTCCATTTATTTACATTTGATTTAAATCTGTAAAGTCTTATTCCATTAAAACCAACTACTTGATGGTAAATTCTTTTCTGACACATACATTGCCATGGATCCTATCTTTTCATATATCCCACATATCAAATTATATTAGATACACTTTTCTTCTACAGGACGAAGTCCTTTTGCACAGCTTGCATACTTTCTGGAGTCCTCTAAAGAAACACAGAAATATATTTCACACTTTTCTGCCAACCCAGTGTATTTTTTTCTCCCTCAAGCATATCTGCATCTATACTTTTTAGAAGAAAGAACTAAATAAAATCTTGTTTCATGCTTTTAGGTATTCATATAAAAAATACTCCTTTGTCAGAGTAGATATCAGCTTCTGATCTTGATTTTAGTTTAACGATTTCTAGACTCGAAAAATGATCCTTTATAAGCAACCCATGCAGTACTTTTCAGTATAACTTGTCTACATTCACTGCATTCTATATGTCTGTACATTAAGTGCATTTGAAAAAGTTATTAAGTGGGCTTCCTATAAGTCAGTTCCTAACACACAGCACATAATAAAAATCAATACTTGAGACATTGGCTATCCTGAGCCATATCTCTGTGTTTAAGAAGAATTAAAATGGAAAATTCACTAAGTTCCTGGAAAAAAGGGGTAAAAATACATGTTTTAGAAGATATCTAGTCATTGTCAGTGTTGCAGGTGATAGTTTTTACTTTCCATCCCTTTCACAGTGTGACTGTTGTCTGTTAATGTCTTGTACAAAATCAAGGCACAGAAAGAGAATATAAAACTAAGGCATCTTACCCTTTGGATATTTTAGAATGTCAAAATATATACCTAGCCAAAATTTAAGGAGACAGATTATTCTAAACATTAAACTCAGAATTAAAATTTAAAAACCTTTTACCTTTAGGTAAAAAAAAAAAAAAAAAGGTCTAAGATTTTAAAGATGCAAATATGTAAAATGGACTTTAAACACACATATTTCCCTGGTCTTTTGAGTGCACATATTAGTTCTTGCTGGAAAAGGGACTATTTATTCGTATTCCTTAGGTCAGGATTGAAGTTCCTTTTAGAGGTCTTTCTACTTGAACATATGGAAAAATAATTTGACTTTCTATTTTTATAATTTGTTATTTCTACTTTCTGGAATTAATGAATTCAAGTTCTGTTGTAAAATTACTCTGTCAAAAATGAATGGGCAAAACATAATGGATATTGTCTATCTAGGTCTTTCAGACTTCTGTGGAATATATTATATTTAGAATTTCTGTGAGTTACTCAGACTTTTGTCACCAGTATTGTACCACTGAGGATTTTAGAATGCCACAGAGTAGCCTGGTTATTGCACAGTTTTAAGTGTATTATCACAGTCTAAACACTTAAATCATATGCATCCCTAAAATGCTACTAGTCCTTTTTTTGTAATGTTGCAGTGCATTCTTTGCAGGGATAATATCATTCCAAACAGAAAAGTGCAGTTGAGATGGACTATATCATGTATCCTCCAAGCTTTGCATAATCTTTCATTTTTCTGTCTCTGATATTTTTTTAGGTAATATTTGAAATTATTCACCACAAATGGTGGCAACATGGCAACACTACACACAGAATACTGCATCTTTTTTTCATGGAAAGATAAATAACCTTGTCAACTTCGTATGTTGAGGAGGGTAAATTACAAGACAGGCTGTCTTCTCTGGAAATTGAGAGAGAAATATCTTTGCAAAATGACATATTTAATAAGCCTATAAATAAAATATCATTATGTTTCTGAGATAAATCTGAGTGTTGTTCTCACAGATAACTTAGTGAAAGACTGAAGGGCAATTTAACAAACTGAAGGTATAATTTTATTTAAATTTTTACATATACTTTCATTCCAAAGACTGTTTAAAATATCAGATTTCTTTCAGAAATTCAGATACCAAAACGTTCTGATTTATTCTCCTTTTTTTCTAAAATACATAGGATGTTACAGTAGGCAGCAATAACATCTTTCTTAGGTAGTTGCATCATAGTAAATCTCATGGGTAGAGGCCAGGCAGGCTTGAGCACCCAGCACAAGTACACAGTACACCTACTGTGTACCTTAGTATTTTGTGAACTCATCTGTTTTTTACAGGCCTTCAGAAACGAGATCACAGGCATAAAAAAGTCATCCAAGCTGGCAGTGAAATGAATTTACCAGGTTTTTCTCAGGAAACTAAAAAGATTTTGCCAGGCAATGACAATTTTTTTTTCCTTTTTTTTTCCTAATTTATAATCTAACCCCCTTAGCCTTATTGTGACCTTAATGGTCATTCAGAAAATAAAGATGATTACATTGTTTTCTTAAATACATAGTGGGAGCCCAACATGAGATGAGCTGAAAAATGGTCAGATCAAATCTCAAAAAGAAAATCAGAGATATTTGACGTTTGATACATTTAACCTTTCTTTTACTCCTTAAAAAAAATCAAACAGATGTTTTCTTCACCACAATTGTATAATCAGAAATGGGCAAGCTCTAGCTCTAATTTACAGACCAATCACAGACAAGAGTAGATCACAAAGCTAAGTAGATTAGACGAATGGGGAAACAAAAGCAGCTACTTCGTGAGAGTCTCATGAAGCTCAACGAGTCCAGTTACAAGGTGGTTCACTTGCTTCTGGTGAATACTGCTGGGCAATACCAGACATACACACAGACTGGGAGAACTCACTGAGAGCAGCCGTGCAGAGAAGGACTTGGGTGTTCTGGTAGACAAAAAGCTGAACAAAAGCCAACAGTGTGTGCCCACAGCCCAGAAAGCCAGCCACATCCAGGGCTGCACCAAAAGGGTGGCCAGCAGGTTGAGGGAGGGGATTCTGGCCATCTACTCTGCCCTCGTGAGACCCTGTTTGGGGTACTGCATGCTCAGCAAAAGAAGGACATGAAACTGTTAAAGCAGGTCAAGAAGGCGGCTGTGAAGATGTTCAGGGGGATGGAGCACCTCTCTTATGAAAACAGGGTGTGAGAATTTGGGTTGTTCAACCTGGAAAAAAAAGGCTTCAAGGTCACCTTGTTGTCAGCCATGTTGTCGAGTACCTGAAGGAAACCTGCAAAAAAGGTGGAGAGAGACTTTTTCAAGGGTATGTAGAGACAGGACAAGGGGGAATGGCTTCAAACTGAAAGAAAGTAGGCCTAGATTTGATATTAGGAAGAAATTCTTTACTGTGAGATTGATGAGGCAGTTGAAGAAGTTGCCCAGAGAAGTTGTGGCTGCCCCAAGACAAGGTTGGATTGGGGGTCTGAGCAACCTGGTCTGGTGGGTAGCATACCTGCCCACAGCAGAGGGATTGGAACTAGATGAACTTTAAGTTCCCTGACTCCCCAAATCACTCATTGCTTCTATGATGTGAAGAAGTAAATTGTTGTTCTTTCATTGGCTATCTATATACCTTAGAATGCTTATATTTGAACTAGATTTCATAAAACTATCTTTGAATTTCATTCCCCAACCTTTTTTCCACCACTATTACAATTGGAGTTTCAAGGCCCCAGGAAAAAAAAAAAAATAAAAAACCAAACAAACCCAACCAAACAAAAAAACACCTAAAAAACTTTAAAAACCCCACCACACCAAAAAAAAAAACCAAACCAAAAAAACCCCCGAGAACAACTCTTGACATAAACCAAAAACTATAATTTTTTTTTTTATAATGATTCATATCAGGGTAATTACTATTGCTCCTTGCAAGGAGGAGTTTTTTCTGTGTTTTGAACAAGATATTTAGACTGCCTTGTGCATCTTAAATACATTTTATTTCATCTGCTTGTATCACTAAAACGAAAAACTACTATGTAGATTGTTTTTAAAGTACTTTCTTTCAAGGCAAGACTTTTTTTTTTGAAGTTATGCAAATTTAATGTTTGTGACAAATCAAGCTGTGGAAAATTGCATTTATTAATTGTATGCTATATGAGTTTTCTCTCAGCCAGTGTTTCTAAGTCAAATACTTTCTAAGCATTGCTTGAATATATTCCTCATCTAGCACTTTTCTTTCAGACTTTATATAAGCATCCTTGGCCTCAAAAGTGAATGAGAACCAGTTGCCACAAGTGTGCAAGTCAGGCCAATTTTAGGACATCTTAATTATTTGTGTTAGAATGAAAACTTGACAATATTTCATAAACTTATTTCTCCATTTAGATTTTAAAAGACCAGTTACTTCAATGAATTTCATGTGTAACAAATATACCATTTGACTTTTTCTATATTTTGTTGTATTTCATTTACTTCTATGTAAATATTTTCCTGGTATGAAAAATTTTTAGCAGTTATTGTGTTTGGTATCAATGCATTGTTAGAATAGTGTGCTTTTGTAGTGGATCCATTTTTTCATGTCCACTTATTAGGTTGCTCTTCATGATGGGTGGGCTTCGTGCAGGTGAGCAGTTTCCCTTTGACTGAAAACAGAGAATAAGATCTAATCAGGAGCTTCTTCAATGGGAAAAAAATGGATCAATGGTTAGGCACAATCTTCCAGAATGCACTAGTACATATGTGCTAACAGAAAGTTTTGAACACATTAGGATCTCAGCCCACACTTTGGAGCTCCTCTTATGTGATATAAAACATGTCTAATACATTTTTATATGTGCTGTTGCACTCAATTTCCCTTAGTGACTCAACTTGTTCTCTGCTCATCGATCCCATCTTCCTCTTGTCTCAGTATTCTTTTTTGTCTTTACATGCCCTGTGTTCAGTTGCCCCTGCTTGAAAGGATTGTTTGTCCCTGATCTCCTCTTTTGATGTTTTTGAAAAGACATTCCAGTGTGATGGCACACAGAACTCCAAGGAAATGGAACAGCCCATCAATCTTTATCAAAAGAGCAACAAAATCCAAAGGCACTGATGTACAGCTACATTCCTTTCATCATAGTTAATCTCCTCAACACTCAGATTATTCCTTGTTTTGAAAGCACACATAATGGAGTGCTATTCTAGGTGCCCTGACGCCTTGCTGATTATGTGGATATCTGACCATATAGCTCCTGAGAAAACTGTGTCCTTACACTTCTGGTCTGAATAGAAAATTTCACCATATCTTCACAGAGGCTGTGCAAGCACATCTGGCACCCATAATTAAGAAGATACTGAGAATGCTGGTGTCTGATCTGTTACATGAAACCGCTTTGCACTCAGGCAACCAAAATCATGTTTTACAGGCATGTGGCATGCAAACTAATGTGACAGTGTTGTATCATCATCTGTTCTATCATCAGTATCGCTGGAGTATAATGTCTCCCCTAAACAAGTTTATACTGGGGATGAAAATGTTTCTGCCTTTCTGAGGAAGATGTCATCATCTCCTTTGATTATGGGGCAAAATAAAAGAGCTCATCTGTTTTGCATTCTTGCTGGAAGCCTCTCAAACTGTGCTTTATGCAATCATGAATATCCAGTAGTAGGCACACCAGTGAAATTTGGAGCTTGTCAACACTACCCCCGCACCTGGAAAGAACAGAGAAGAAAAGAGATGAGCAATGAGAGGAGATATGTTTTCCATATTTGGATGGTGTCATCAACATCTATCATGTACATTATCAAGGAGAAAATTTGTAAGGGGTCCTCTCCAACTGATCATTCATTAATTGATAGCTAGTGAGGGATTAAAAGTTCCACCTAGTCATTCTTTTTTTTCTCTATATTTAAATGATCCTTAAAATACTCCTATTTAAAATAAAGTTGTGCAAAATTGTATAAAACAACTATATCAGAAGGCTTCAGCCACGCCCTTCTATATTTGAAGGTTCAAGATCTGGTACAGGCTGTCTCTTTCCAAAGCAAAGAAAATTAAACCAATCTGTTGATGAAGTTGTTTCCAGGGATCACTCTGGTCATAGAAAGGCCAAATTTAACCAGGCAAAGACTCAGAAAATTACTATCTATATCTTTCTCTTCACATAAAAGTACAATCCGGAAGTTCAGGCCAAATCATCCTGGGGGGGCACATATAGTAGCTTCCATAACCACAATAACAAAGTCACTGTTGCATGCCCAGCACACAGAAATTCATGCCCTCACAATGAGCGTTTTGTGAATGTTTGCTTTGTCAGCTGTGGATCTCTGAATTAGGGTAGGTTCAGGTAGCAGGATCAGTGACATAACAACTTGTGTCCATGCTCTGGTGGTTGCCACCTTTCCCGTTACTCATTCCAGCTTCACGTTTCCATCCTTTCTCTCTCTTCTGCTCTGGTTCAGTCTCATCTGCTTCCTCATGACTAACCGGCTGGGAAACGGGCATGTGAAGGAGCATGTGCCTTCATGCACATGGAAAAGGGAGGAAGTAGGTTGAGGTGAGATAAACTGCAGTAAGAAATCCTTTTCATTGATTTGCAATGTGTTTTATAAGCATAATAGAAAGAAGGAAGCAAAAATATATAGACACTTTCCTTTAAGGTTTTTTTTTTATAAAGGTAATATAAAGGGCAGGAAGGCAATTGATGTAACTTTCTATTCAGGGTTGAGAAAAGGTACAACAACTGTGGTGGAGAAATAGAAAAAACGTATGCCGTTAGTCTTGCCAAAATATTTTAATGTAATGATAAATCTGACTAATTTCTTAAGAGACTTCTGTCAGTATACAAAGACCTAACTAGTTACAGAATGAAGAGCTAATACCTAACTCTCAAGTATCACTTGAGTGTTTTGGAAACAAGTAAGGAGCATAATGAGGAAATGAATGAAAAAATATGCGTATCTAGAGGACATTTCTGGTGCTGTTGTTTCTCTAATTTGTTTGGTTTTAATTCCTTAAATGCTCTTTCTAGCTTTTACTTAAACTGTAGTCTGCTCCCATTGTCTAGATCAATGGATTACAACCTCCATGATGCAAAGAGCCGCACTGGCAACTTTTCAGGGACCAGAGGGCTACAACTAATTTGCATAATAATTTGTATGAAAACACTTAAAGTTTGCATCAGTTTGTCTTCTTCCTTACTCCCTACTGGGAACAAATAAGGTTTCATTAAATCAACAGTAGCTTAACTTCTCATGTTTTCTGAATTTTTTTGTTTTGATTTAACATAATTTTATTTTGATTTTCTTCAAGTATTGGACATACTTCTGAGCTTCACCTTGGGGCCTAACCATCATATTTCAAATCTCTGAGCATCCATATCTTGGTCTGATTGACTCAAGTGGAAATTATTTAATATCTCAGAAAATTATCATGACTACACTTTATCAAGTATTATTATTATTACAAGTCTTCAGTTTTAACACTGTACTTAGAATATGTATTCCTCTTTTATTTCACTATCACACTGAAAGTTTTCTTTTCTCTTAGATTAAATCCAGTCCATTCAGTGAAAATAATGTGAATAATTTAAATGCACTAAATTAACCTCCCTTAAATGAATGTCTTCTAGCCAAGGATCTTTGAAAAGAAAGAATTTGCTCTTCTTATGATACATTTTTATTACTGATGTATTTTGTACTTGAATATGAAAAGTTTGCAAATAAGATAATCCCTTAACTTCAGTTTATGGCACTTTCATTGGAAGGTTAAAAAAATGATATTGCAAAGACTTCCCATTTATTAATAAGGTAATTTTCTTTTTTTCTCTTCAAAAAGAAGTCAGCTTAAAAAAAGGAGATTTTAATGCTGCGAATTTTGTATTTGTTTTTTCAATTAAAAAAAAAAAAACAACCACCAAACAACGACTCTTAGATTTTGAAAATTATGTTTTAAGGGATACCAAAGACTTCACTGGGTGGCCAAGAACACGATTTTAATTTGCAAAAATAATTTGAAACTTTTTGTGTATGTGTGATAGGGTTGCCCACTACTCCTCCTGTGTCATGGCCTGAAAATGGATAAAATATTTTGGCTTTTTTCCAAAAAAAAAGTTTGGCTTTCTTTCTTCTGATGTGAGTTCACTTTTGTGTTAAGAAATGCTCATATCACAATAGCTTCAGAATACTATACAATAAATACAATAAAATTAGAATAGAATTTTAAAAAATCCCTGAGAATATTAACAGAATACTGATATAGGAGCATACGTGATCAGCTATTTTTAAACAAGATCTTCAAGCTGTAAGCAGCTGAGAGGATAGTCTAAAAAATTTTAGAAATATATCTGATCTGTTCACAGCTTGATAAAGAGAAATAAGGATAAAATATTCTTAAGAAAGTGTCTGTGGTACAAAACCCTCCTCATTTCTAGTCCATTAAAGATTTTTGTTCTTTTCCATCATCTAGGTTGCAATGGGCAGCTGAATGCACACTATACTTTGATGAAGTCATCTTTTGAATGAGGTACAGCCATACTCCTTGCATAAATGTATTTGAATAAACTTCATGATCACAAAAGGATCCACAGAGAAAGCAGATTTAAAAAAACCTGACAAAAATATCTACTATCTAGATTGGTACATGATTAAAACACATTCTTGTATTTTTTAGTGTTTTTTCTGTTTATTTCATTACATTTGGATTATCTGAAGAGACCTAATAAAACCTTAGAACATAATTTCTCTGTGAGGGAAGGTGGGGAAAGTAAGGAAAGCAGGGTAGAAATTCACTCTTTTTGAATACTGTAGCAGTCAGGCTGAATGTTCCTCTCATTTTTTAGTCACCCTACACTGGTATGAATCCTAATGGTTTCACTGCTAACAGAACAGTACTGGATTATGTCAACTGATGTGGGTCAATGACATTTTATTTTATTGTTGCTGTCATGCATTATATTACAGTAGAATGCTAAATGTCTTAAGGCAAACTAAAGTGCCTGAAGTGAAATAAACACCTACTTTTCTTTCAGCTCTATTTCATGCTTACTATTGTTTATTTCTACCTCTTTTAGCATTGTTGATCACTCATCTTTCCTACATATCCACTTCTTTGACACAGTTTCTGACTTTCTTTTTTTTTCTAATTCTGACCTTTCCCTCACTATGATCATCTGGTACTTCACGATTTCTATTGGTAAAATTGTGCATTTTCCTCTGTTTTTCAAATGCTTTCATTTCATTGAACTAGAATTACACCAATAACTGGCTATGCCAGTCAGTGACAATGATTTGTAATCCCACTTCATCTCCCTCTTTTTCTGCTCAAAATATATCTATAACTATATTCTGATTTCTCTACTTTAGAACTTTTGATCACTCAAATTGAAAGAAAAATCTTCCGTGCTGTTTTATTCAAAACCAACATAATAGAAAAGATAGAATATTCTTCTACTTGTCATTATAAAAAAATAAAAAATATATATTTTGAGATATTTTGAAACATGTAATCTATGTTTTCACTGCATTTTTATCCTAACGGAGCTCCCTTTATTCCTGTGGGGTTAAGTTTATAAAAACAAAATATAATGATAGCACAGCAACCTATAATGCTATTACTGTGGAAGGCCAAAGCAATATCTAATTCAGATCAATACATGTGCTTTAAAGAGTTAGTAAAATTTAGGAAGACATTTTTGTGGCATTCAAGCAATTCCTATTCCTGTGCTCTGATCTGGCAACCATATAACACAATATATAATGTCCTTATTATGCATAGATTATTACATCAAACTGTAATGCAGTATGTTTACATGGCCTGATATGCCATGATTTACATACCACCAAGGTCTGAGACCTCTTCCCTCTTTGGGTGTAACCAGCTTGAGTTTCAACCACATTGTATCTATATTGTTTATGTATATTGTACATGACCATGAATTAGCACATTTACCATTTTCTACAATATTTGAAAAACAAGGCCTCATTCTTCTTGGGTAAATTTGAGATTTTTTTTTTTTTTCTCCAAGTATTTTCATTTCTGCGAATAAAAAAAGACTCAATATAAAGAATAAGTTCTTCCTGATTCTATTTTTTGACAACCTTGACATCTTCCCTACAATGTTGTATTTCTAGACCTGTTCAGCAAGGCCGCTCTTTTAGACTCTGGCATATTAGTTACGATAAATAACTTATAGAGTATCCACAGTTAGAAGGGGCTCACAAGGATGATTGAGTCCATTTCCTGGCCCTGCATAGGACATCCCAAGGGTCACACCATGTGCCTGAGAGAATTGTCCAAACATTTCTTGAACTCTTCAGGCTGGTGCCTGTGCCAGTGTCCAATCACTCTCTGAGTGAAGAACCCTTTTCTGATTTGAAGAACCTTATCCTGATATCTAACCTACCCCCCCCGGCACAGATTCTTGCCAATCCCTCAGGTCTTATCACTGGAGATGTGACAAATGTGTCATAAGGATGCTGCTGCTGTGCTTAAAGGGATAAAGCAGATATCCTAAAAGGAAGTAATTATTTAGTGTAAAAGGAATGATGAGCTACATGGGACATGGAAACTCTTAGAGTTCTTACATCACCAGTGTGGAAAAATTTGTTCTAGGTGATTCTTGTTTTTCAATAGATGTAGTAGTAACATAACTTATTTGTGTATCTTTCCCTTTATTGTGTATTATTATTATTATTATTTATTATTATTATTATTACTATTACTATTTGTAGGCAAGGTATTTTCTCTTCTGGCTCTTCATGGAAACATATTTCACCTGGATGTCCTTTATTTGATACAAATCATCCATAATCTCCTACAAAATACTTAAACCTTCCTCTCTTATATGTTCCAATAAACTTTGAACACCTCTGGAGTAGCTTGAGTACTACGTTACTTCAACAATATATAATTTTTAGCTTTGGTACGTGAATATGAAGTTCCTTATTACAGTCTGAAGAAAAAATTGTCTCATACTTTACACATTGCTCCTGTTATATACTTCCTACAGATTTTTCTTTGCCTAGCAAATTTTCTTTCCAGAAATCAATTTACAAAGTTTGAGCATTAAGAATTCAGATTGTACTTCATACTTTTAAAATTCCTTCACTTTTGAAAATGTCATGATCTCAATTAAAAATGCTTACTTTTAATTTTCATATACTATCTCAGTTGTGCAGCTATGTGAAATAATTTTAGCAATATCTCAATAGAGCCAGTTTCTATATAAGGTGCACAGAAAAGATAAAGTAATGATTTTTTTCCCAAGATTTCTGGCCTACAGATTCCTCATGTCTAACTCTGATTTTACTTGGTTACTGTTTCCTATTGACTAGAGAAAATTTTTACTTCCTTAAAATCTTACTCCAGTTTTCTCTCTTCTGAATTTTTCTCCCCATTTGACCAAAATATAGTCAGCAAAACTGAGCAGGCTGGAGCCTCAGAAGTTCCATGTCTTCCTTCTATTATACCTACAGCTAAAGCCAGCCTTTCATCCATCAGTTACTCTCCAAGGTCACTTCTGCTACCTTAGTGACATGGCTCTCCTGAAGAGATTGCTCTCATGTCACTTGTTATGTATTTATTTCCTGTATAAGTGGTTTCTCTTTTACCTCCAGATTTCAAACTACAGATCTTTTGTATGATGTCAGCAAATACATCAATGGTTGGTCCCTTTCTGGGGACACATTCTATTCCAGTTATCTATTTCAACCTTCATGGGCAGTTACCTGTAAGTATCACACATTTTGAATTGCTCTTCCTGCGATTTGGAAAGAATTTGAAATACTAGTACTATTAATATGCTGCCAATTTTGATGCTCAATAAGAACAATCCCCCTACATCTTCAAGAAATGCCTGCATTTTGCAAAAGGTCTGTTTTGTGTCTTTTGGATTGAGTAGCTTCTCAGATGATTGAGGTCATACCTTAGTTTGATGCTTATAATGGAGCATCACTCCAGTGCTGTTACTCTGCTAATGTTTTCCTACTGCTGTTTGAAAGAAAAGTTGATTTGGAATCAGGGCTGCTTACACCTTAGTTAACAGGAGACTAGCAAACCCACTTACCTAAGACTGCTCATTTAAAACACTTTGTGCTATTCAAAGTAAAGAAGTAATATTTCTGGTGTGGTTACTACATAAGTGAAAAAAAATCCAAGTACCCCATAAGAAATATATTGAGAGACCCATTGTTTCAGATTTCTTACCAGGAACAGGAAGTGATTCAAAGAGTGTCCAGATCTCAGGTGAAATGCCTCATCCATTGTTACCTAATACAGCATTTAAATGATGAAGGAGAATAGAGTTCTCTGTGTGGACAAGCACTAGATACAGATCAATAACTATCCAAGATTAAATAATTCTCCTCTAGTTTACCTGATGCAAAAGCTTACAACCTAATGTTCAAAACCATTACCTTGTCCTAAGTGCCATTCTTTGAACTGAGTGCTTGTGAGAATAACTTTCTGAAACCTATAATGGAGCATTATATGTTTTCTCCTGGGTGCAAAAGTATTAAGGGCTTCTTTTACAAAGTAGAATGCCATCCGTCAAAACTGCTATTACTAAAGAGTTTTACCCCTCATTTTTCATATAAGACAATCCAGTGCTCATCTTCATAATTGGTGTCTGTGTATACCTACATTATTAATTATATCTGTGGAGCTCTGGGAACGATTCTTGTTAATTAACTTCCTTTCCCTTTGCTGACTAGCTGCCCGTGCAAAAAAAAAAAACAGACTACTGAAGAAATTAAACCTTGATTGGCTTTTTGCTTATGTGATCATCCTTGTTTCAATGTTTGTAAGTGCCTTGGACTTTAGATAAAGTAAAACTGAGAGTTATATCTATACTGTTTGACATTATCTGGTAATTGATTCCACATCTTGAAACTATCAAATAGGTGAACTGAGAATTTTTGTCTCTGACCATCTTAAAATCGTAAGGTGTAAAATACTACCTTTCTTTATATTCCAATATATCATATACATGATGAAAAGGTATTTTTAACTGAAGGGAAATAGTGCTTTTGCTATAAATCATTCCACAGTATCTCTTGGACCAGGAGAGTTTTTGAATCAAAATTCAGTCTGAAATTATTCTTTTTCCTCAAAGTACTTGCAAGTTGAGCTACTTCAGCCCAAAATAATGGCTTTTAAGAAGACGGAAGTGAGGTCATCACTAAGTACATGTCATGTGGTTTTAGTTTATACTGTATTTTGTTTACTCCTCTGGACTAAATGAGAGTCTCAATATCATTATCTGTGCTCTTAGAAAATGTTATCTGGTTCTGCATTATCAAAACCAAACTCAAAAACCAGTTTTTATGTCCATATCTGACATTTGAATCAATGTACACTAAGTGGGTATGACTACTTCAAGACCTCACTCCCTATATGAACTAAAACACTAACGTAAACTTTGCTTGGCAGGCACAACTATTATGATTATCTCTTGTCTAGCTTTCTTTCTGACTGTTTAGAAAGGGAGACAGAGTATGAAGATTTCAGATTGAAAGGTTTTCAGAAGGTTTTAATATTTTGGAAGGTGTTACTTTAATGAGTACCTCACAAACACCTTAGAATGCACACTGTACTCATTAGTCTAGTGGAAAATAGAAGTCAGAAAGGTAAGATGAGGGATGATATAAGAGAGAACTGGCTCAGAAATTTCTGTGATGCAAGGAGCACTGCTGTTCTGCTTTAGTTCTAAGGACCATTTAATCTCTTTCTGAGACTCTTGTCAAAAATTGTTCAGCTGGTTTTATATCATCTTTATTTTGCAATCAGTTTTGTATTAAGGAGACAGTTTTCCCTGCACCTTATGAAAGCTCTCAGTGGAACACCAGAAGGGCAATGGTGCAATGTTGCCAAACAAGTGAGGCAGTGCAAGTCTAGATGGAGCCATATGGAGATAGATCAACATGCTCTGATTTACAGATCTAGACCTCTGAATAGTTCTGAATAATAAAAGAATTATGAATCTCTGCATTCATAGAACAAGGGATTACTTAGCATATGGGGAAAACAAAATTTATAAACCAGAATATTGCATGTCTCATTTTCCATTCATCTAAGAGAATGATTGAATTATAAAACCTGAGTGCTTTTTAAGTTTAGTAAAACTACTGTGGTGTTTTCTTTCTGTTGCAAACTGGCTAGAATAAAGTTTTCATACTTACTTTAAGAATTTTCTCAGTAAACAGGGTCTCTGCACTATTTGGACATGAATGAGAGACAAAGTGTAATCACTGATAAATTCAAATCTCAAGTACTGACATTCTTAGTAATTATATAGTTTGGAAGATGGATTACCTTCGTTTATGTTGCTGTTTTCATTGTGTCTGCATTAGAAGATCCAATTATTGTTTTGTATGCATTAACGTGGTCATTTTAAATTAAGCAGTGAGTTTTAAAAGTTTTCATCATACAGAGGACTGCAAGTTTTTCATCTTTGGCTCATAGACTTTTCTCTGCAGTTCAGAGTCCCTAATTTCTCTGCAGTTCAGAGTACTGTCTGAAAACAGTCTCACTTATAATTATCAAAAGCTAATCCATTTTAAATGTATTACTCTCTATATGCTAGCCTTTCCAAATTCCCAAATACTTCTATAAACATTTTAAAAGCACTGTTTTTAAATTAATCTACATGTCTAAAACTATATTCCTTCTAATGCTTTGGTTTATAAAATATATATCACTGAGTTTTTTAAAGAATGTGATAAGTAATTTTGCATTTTCATTTGGAGAGAATCCAGTTCTGGTCCAAGTTAAAGAACTGTAATAAAATGGTTATTCAGTACTTTAACCAGCACAAAAAATATTGGTTATTTTGTTGCTCTTTGGAAAAAAAATGGCACCCTTCATTTTCTTCTTTTACAGCAGGATCTATCCTGTATATTGGTCTCACACTGGTCATTCCACTAAAACTCATTAGTACCTTTCCTTCCCATATTTTTGCTTTTTCTATGTGTAAATTTAGATGTCCCAGCTGACATTCTCTGAATGTCACCCATAAGGTTGCACAAAGCAGTCTGAGTTGTGTCTTTAATACCTCCTAAAGTAACCAGAATTTTTTCTTATGTCAAAGGAGGAGGCTTGTGAATATTTTTTAATTAGAAAAATCATAATAAAATATTTTTAAACTAAAAATTCCCTGGAAATATTCAGAAAACTTTATAATGAAGGAATAATACTAGTATAGAACAGTCTATATGGGGTAGTTCATCACTTCAGTTAAACATCATCACTGAATCACTGTATCCTGAAATCTAAGTAAAAATCTAATTGAAACTCACAGTTCTATTTTTTTTTTAATCATTACAACACCTAGTAATATATTGCAGGGGAAGAAGACCATTTGTACAGTTTTGAATTGCAATCACTCTGCAATATTTTTGCAAGTTGCCAATATACATTATTGCATAAAGTTTTGATTGATCTATAAGTCCTTTTTAATTCAATACTTTTCTCATTTTCTCAGAGGAGTTGCTTGATGTGTTATATTCCATTTACCTTTCCATATTTATACTGTCTATATTGTTTTAGTAAGGATACAAAAACAGTAATCGCTGTCTTGCAAAACATATATGGACCTAAATATAAACAAAAATTCAGTCATACATTATAAACTGGAAGGTAGCCTACATGTTGAAGGCATAGTCCCTTAGTTTTCATGATAGTGTTAGCAAGTATGGGCTGTCTGGTTTCCTTGTCACTGTTTAACAAACTAACACCCTTATGGTAGAAAAACTGCAAGGAAATTATTGAATTAACTTTTTAACTTTGATATTATGATGTATTTACAGTACAGCTTAGGTATCACATAGTCTCCCAGCAGGCTAGTTGGACTTTTTTGTTACGAATTTTGCAGCTTAGTGGGCTTATAGAGTTTATATACAGAAGAAAGAATTTACCATTAATTTTAATAAAATCTAAACAATCAAAAAAAAGGCAAACCAAAAAAATCCACCACCAAAAAAATTATTCCAGATCAATTAAGAGAATAAAGGAAGTGAAGGAATTATTACAGAAATCCATTAATAAAAAGATTTTTTTATACACAGTCAAATCCTTATTTTCTGGTGTTACACTTGTATTTTTGCTGCCCTTCTTATTCCCAAGCTCAATAACTTTCACATGAAACCCTCCCACAGTTCATTTAAAAAGGTATTATTCTAGTTCCAAAGCTCTATATTCTATATAGGAACACTATCCTGCATCACAAAATCTACACCCCATGTAAGTTTGCCTGAAATTTTCACTTAATTCTGCGGGTTGTAAGCAAGAAAAGCTAACATGATAATAGTTAAGCTAGTATGTGATTGTCTTTTACTAAGAATATTTTTTTGTGCCTTTTATTTAAAATAAGGGATTATTTTGGTTTTGGGTTTATAATTTTTAAGACAGTGACTGATGAACAATCCATGCTGAAATGTTGTATGAAGAAGATTGTTGAATTTTGATCATTTCATAAAGGAAAGAAAAATTAGGTCTATTTTTGATCCAAAAAGAACTTTTATGTGTCTTTTTTTTCCTCCCAGTAGAAATTCCTGGAACTTTTATTTTTCTTATCTTCCTTTTATTTATTTTTTCTTATCTTCCTTTGATTTTGACTCATATATTCCTTCAAAGAATTCCTCCTTTTCCTATGTTTTCCTTTACCATTCTCAATTTTTCACTTTTTTAAAAACTAAATTTGATACTACAGCAGAGCAAATCAAAACAAAAAGCAGCATATTAATAGTCTGTCTTTTCTCTTAAATAGTAGCTTTGTGCCAGGGTAATTAAAATTTTATTTCTTTTAAGACATGTAGTTAAGAAAAAATATGAAACCTATTATGACATGAGGCATAATAATACAAGATCTAGAGTTGTGTAACCACAATTTACTTGTTTCAGGACAGTGTACCCATCTATTTTCTCTTATAATTAGATTGTAAATTTCAGCTGGGAAGGTTCTTTGTCATAAATCTATCGAATACCTAGCAGCATACAGTCCAATTCTGTCTGGAATGTCTTAGAATAGCTACCATAAAATAAAAGAATAATAAGTATTGAGGAATTATTTATAAATATTGTGTTCTATTTGTCTCTCAGCATTTCCCTAACACAAACCAGCAAGAGATATAAAAGTACATAATGATTTTCTTCACTGTTCTCTCTCCATGAATGATATAAATTCTCAAATGATGCATGTCTGCCTTCCTGTTCGTGACGGAGAGAGGACACATTGTAATACACACATTTTTACTAAGAACTAAGAAGTATGGGAGTCTGCATGCTGCTTCAGCAGAAGACTCTCTCATGCATGGGAACATGGTCCTGTGATGTAACTTTACTGTTATGATACATTCTAAGCATTCTCATTTTTCCTTGCGTTTCTTAACTTGAGCTTTCAGACATGAGCAAATGTGAGCAACTGCAGTATTCATCCTCTGAACTAAGATAGAGAACTTTTGTCTTTCATGTGACTTGGAGATCAATTTAAATCCCTCCAGAGAAATGTTTGCATATCTATAACTTGGATACTTAATTAATTCTACCCAAGAGGGAAATGTCTTTCTCCCTGTGTCCTGTCCTGTTTACCAAAGAAATGTATCTAATTATTTCAGTCTGCCCTTAAGTGAGCTAATATGTGTTAGTAGCTGGCAGGAGCTTTGTGAGTTCTTCAGTCAAAAGCACAATTTAAAAAAGAAGGAAATAATATTTACAGCACTGAGAAAGAAAAATGTGTTCTTCCCACTGTGATTCTATCAATCTTCCACAAGTTAATTTTATTTTTTTTATAGTTTACTATTCCAGAAATACACACCAATTAAAATTGAAAGTACTGGCGCATTGCTTCTTTTGTTCTTGTGTATTTCAGATCTGTCTTTAATTAAGATGACATTTTTTCCATTCACTGTCTACCTGAAAAACTGGTAAGAATGCAGTGTTTAATTCTGCTGCTTCTATAAGGTAATAAAGCCAATCTGTAACTTTCATTAGTTTGATGGGATGTTAATACACATTAAAATTAAATCAAGTTAAACTGTATTTTTTAAATAGTTATCATCCCAATAAGTCACAAAACCTTATATTTCCCTCACCTCCACTTCATCCTGTCTCCACATTACAATCATAAATATGGCTAGTATCTTTGGATAGGTGTTTTTTTGTTTGTTTGCTTGGGGTTTTTTTTCTTCCTTTCAGCCTCCTTATTTGCTTTCCTGGCTAGATAACATTGCTGAAAGGTGAATAGCAAGAGTCCTTGTGTGGGAAGACAACTAACTAAGAGTACTTGGGGTTCAGTTTGGTTTGGGGCTTTTCTTTTTCCCTAGAGAAATATGCTAGTATTACCTGTGGAATGTCACGTTTCCAGGGGGTTTTAGCAAGTACATGACTTGAACTCCCTAAAAGGCAGACTGAAAAAAACCTGTGGAGACAAGTGCTTCTCAGACAGGGAGCAGGCGTTCATAATAGAGACCAAGAGAGGATCAAGAATGCGTTAAGCTGGAACTTTGGCCAATCACTTCGTAATTTGGAGCCATGCTTCAGGCAACAGAATACATTAGTGTCTTTTTCTGAATCACTCCCTTTAATTTAAATAGGTGAAAACCTCATAATTTTCATTTAAAGAAAAAAAACCTACTGAAAATCTTATCTATTGTGAACAGAAATGTGTATATCTAGCAATTAATTCAAATGCATCATAAATTCCCTTCCTAGTAAACTAAACTGCTATTATACTGAGGTCATTTAAAAGCAGAAATAAGATTAAATCTAAGATTTTCACCATCTGTTCTACTCAGTCAGAATGCAAATGAGCCCCGTCATCCAGTAACCTTAAGGAGTAAGGTATAAATTACATAAATACAGCTGTATGTTACACAACTTTGGAATGCAACTAAAAGGCTCTTGTGTTACATGAGTTAGTCACAGGAAAACATGTTTGCACCCAAGGAAAGGAGTGATTGAAAGCTCATTGTGATCAAAAAAAAATTTATTCACTTCCCTGATATTTTGATTAGAAATAAAAACACCCTTCCATCCCAATAATTTTCATTTTAACAGGGAAATATTTGAAAGTTCATTTAGAAGTTTAACTGCAGTATTTTTTGACGCGCTACTGTCTGTTTGGTTGCCTCTTTGGCTGACTGATTATCCTGCAGCTGTGTTTTTGGCTCCTTCATGAATCACTTGTGTTCCATCTTTATTCTCAGACTTCTAGTCAACAGTTTTCCAATGGTGGGCTGATGACAAGACTTAGGACTGTAAACCCCCGACAGTTCACTTTGATGACATTATCAGTTCTGAAATAGTTAACATTGCAGCATTTGTTCCTTTTCTGAGTAGAGAGGTGTTAATTATTAAGGTCACTAATGTAACATTTTTCACAAAGCATATCATTTGAGATAGTAACCTTTTTGAGAAAGTGTAGATGATAAAGCAATAAGTGTTTTCAAACAGGAAAGGTTTGCCTGTCTGTGACATGACTTAAATGTGAGACTCTAATTTGTCCAGTCTCAAGTCCTCAATGTCTTTTTTCACTTGGTATTGGGATGATACTTTCCTGTAAGTTAAAACTGTGTCTTTGCCTCTTGAGAAAGACACAAATTGCATACACTGTCCTATTACTCTAAATGCGCATAAAACTCCTTCCTAATTCCATGCATACCTTGATATTTCTGAAGATGTGCAGTTTATGGTACTGATTTACAGTAACTATCACCCAGGACATTAATTTTCATCAGGAAATAAACCATACAGCTCCATATTCATAATATTCATATTTTATCATTTAAATTCTCATTCTTCCAAAGGACTATGCCTGTGACAAAATGTGCCAACCTGACATTACTGTTATCAGTTTTTCTAACTCCTCTGATTTACATATATGGATTTTTCATGGAAAGAATGCCATCACTGAAGATATTTTTTTAATATCCCCGCTGTTTCCACTAGATCAACAACAGCCATAGAACGTATACGCTGCCTTTAAGGTTTTTCAATACCCTCCTAGATGTATTATATGTCAGTAACTTCAGAATATGCTGAGGGCAATCTGCTTCTGAAATCCATAAACTACAGTCAGAATCATTCAGACCAAAACCATTATTTCCCTGGACAACTGCTGAAGTCAAATATATATTATTATTAATTCAAACTGATTCCTGTGAAATTCTTAACTTTACAGTGACTTTGACAAACTGCATAATTCATGCTTTAAGCAACTTCATTTAATCCTACCTTCACCATTTCTTTTAGATTAGCATTTTAATGACGTGCCTAACAAGGCTGCTTAAGTTTTGCATATTTTCTTTATATGATTATATATTTATGTTGATTCTAGAGTTTTGGTTTTCCGCTGGAATTTGAAAACGTGAAGGACACAATATTTCTAATAATAGGGAATATTAACAACGGATTTAGGGGCAGCACAGTAAAAAAGGAAGGAAATCAGAATCAGCAGTGGAAAAAAAAAAGGAGAAAAAGGATTTTGCATTGTTATATACACTTTTTACTTGTATGTATTGTACTATAAATAACACTGATGACCTTTTACAACCTGAGAAATATGCCAGAAAACCTATGATATTTAGATATAAATATTGGATTAATTCTAATTTCTAAACAGAATAAGAGTAGTTGTGTGATGTGTGCGCACAAAATTAGTTGCTCGTTGTGCAAAATTGAGAATTCATGCCTTTTTATTTTCAGAGGTATAAATAAGGAATCAGGTTTTGTTATTGTTCTTTTGATTTGGTTTTAATGCCTTGTAGTTATTTGGGATTTGGGGGGGGTTATTTATTTATTTTCTCTTCAGCTGTTGTTATTGCAGAGTTGTGCTGCTTCCCAGATTTTCTAAATCAACTAAAAGCTAAGAAATAGTTCTAGTATTGAGTTAATTCTGACATTAGATGTTCAGAGTCAGCTAGGTGCTGGAAAAGACTTATCTTAGATGAAAAACAATCACTGTTGGCTTTTGTACTGTATTTTTAAAGAACTTGAAGACAGTGATTGGCAGACTTACTTTGCTATTTCCAACTTTTCAAAGCTGGATTTTTTTTTCATATCCAATTTGGACTTTCATTTTGGGACCTAATAAATATTCAAACAAATAATTGCATACCTCTTCACAAAGAATGATGAGGTAGAAATTTGAAAAAACCCCAAGCCTTTCTGCTTCCTTAGCAAAGTTTATACAGTACAAATATGTTTTGATTTTATCAGAGGCATCATTATTCTTTTAGGGGTGAAGAAACTCTAGCGAGGTTTTGACAGCTTTATCACAAGGAAGAACCTCTAGAGTCTGAAACCTCTGTCCAGCATGTCTGTGATGGAATAAATTAACATATGATTTTCTTTCTCTTTGAAGTTACGGCAGTATTTTGGCTAGATATGATTGAAAAGAACTTAAGTATTACAAAATAAGATGTCTATATTCTCCAGAGTATGACCTAAAAGTATAGGTACAGCAATTAGTCTGGAAGATTTTTCTCCTTCTGTCTAGGACATTTTCAAATTCAATTTATAAAAGCAGTAGACAAGATAAAACTTTTTCTTAAATAGGATTTTATTCAAAGTAGCTATAACATTCAATGCCTTTTTTATTGCTTTTGTTTTGGGGTAGTGCAGTTATCTTCGTGGAAGATTAATAACTGTATTCAACAATGTGCTTTGTCTCTGGTATAATTTAGTTTCATATTAGTCCTATACAGGCTTTAATAAGCTTCCAGGTATATCCCTGATGTTTATGAGTCTTAAACTGGAGATCTATAGTAATTGAAGAAGTTCCTCTGTATTGGGAGGTTCCTCTGTATTGGACCAAGGTTTGTGGAATTCCCTTTTTCCAGTGAAATAGTTCAGCTGAATCACATTTTAGAATGGGAATAGTAGTTGCATTAAGTTATTGCCTGAAGGTCCTCTTTATGTCCTCACTTTCAGAGCTTAAGACAATCCATCCTTGGTTAGTAGGTATAACTCCAAATGACTTCCATGAATTTATGGAAGCACTCTAATTTGAATATTAACTTTCCCAAAAAATGGAGGAAGGCAATATTAGGAGTGACCATTGCCTGATTCCAGAAAAGGACTCTAAAAGTGATGACTGAAGTTTATGTTAATTTGAAACTTTTACTGGTAATTTTTATATAAGAAAATTGCTTACTTTGCATCCATGTTTGACATTTATCAGGTCTAGTATCTTAAGTATCAGATTTAAATCCAGATCATTACGTAATTTTACATATTTTCTTTCTTCAGTTCATCTTGCAGAAAAAAACCACTGAATTTTACCCCTCAGAACCCAAACCTGTAATTCAAAACCAATTCCATGTGTTTAAAAAATATCGTAAAGGCAATATTCATTTTCCGTTTCTTCTCCTTTTTTACTTTAAAAAGATTTGAAAGGACCCTGCTCTCAGAGTAATTACAGAAAACCATGCTTGAATTTCTCAAATAGAAATTCATAAAACTGAATTCTGTCCCCTGGAACTGTCTTGTATGGCTTGGAAGGGGGTATTTCTTTCTCAAAGATAATTTTGAAAGACATTTTACAAAGGACCTAGGAGTTTGAGTCATGAAGATACCGTTTTGAATGTCCACAAAATGTATCTTTCCTTTTTATCTTTTTTAAAAGTTTTCATCTTTTCTTCTCCTTTTTAGTCCAAGTTCATTAAGAATAACTGATTTGTGCAATCACTCATCCATCTGTCATTCCATTTCCTCTAATAACCCTTTGACTGCTGGTCAGTTTAAACTTAATTTGACACAGAATTACAGAGCTCAAAACAAATAAATGGTTCCATTTTTTAAAAAATTCACAGGTGAAAGAAAAAATATATACTATATTTCAATAAAAAAGAAGAAAAGCTTCTTCAGGAGCTCAGGAGTTATCTTTTCTTTCTGAACTCCAGGATGACTTGGGTTGACTTGAACCCTGGCAATTCCTGTTCACTCCTGCCAAGCTGATAGGTGGGAAAAGGGCATAGAAGCAACCAGAAATATACAGAAGGTAGGCGAGAAGCAAAGCGGTAAACTGAAGAATGCCACAAAGCAGATGTGTCGTAGGTAGAAACAACACAAATCCTTGGGGAAATAGTTCAATTCGTTTCATTGTTCACCAAAACAGAAGTGACAAATCAAAGTTATTTTTTAACTTTCCACTCTTGTAAATGCTTTTGAGAAAATACTGAAAAGAAAAAAATTTAACTGCTTGGAACTTAAAAGGGAGGAAGTGCTGGTAAATTCAAGACTGATATTATTATATAAGGTGTCCAGCTACAGCACACTGTGAGCCAAGGCCATAATCAAACTTTTGTGTATGTTAGTGAGAGGTCACTTCCCAGCTGAAATTAGCATCTCTATTTCAACACCGTGTTTAAAACCTTGAATCACACTAGTTGCTGTGATTTTAAGAGTTGCCTTAAATATTTACATGCTCACGGATTTCCCTTTTGAAAGATGTTTTAAAATTTTGTATTACACTTTGCATCTCTGAGAACATGTTTGGTTCTGGAAGCAAAAATGAATGAATAATTAACACAGTCTTTAGGGTTCTAATTGTTACAACAATTTTTTAAGAATTTAGGCCTCTTGCATCTTATACCCACATGACTGTCTCTGTCTTTCTTCATCACATAAAGTGTTGTTGAAATCTTTGAAAAAATCTGGAACTGCAAGCTGCTAAAAAAGCACTTGTCACATAGCAGGTGCAGGTGAACTTAAATGTCAAAATCTGCTTGATGTACACTGCACTTTGCTATGATTTGATGTAAATACAAGCGAATGCATTTGGGCAGAATCCAGCATATTATCAAAGTCAAATTCACATGGGCTGACAGTTTTTGAACCTCACGGAATCTCTTTCGAAGTTAATAAAATCTTAATAATTTTTGTCCCTATTTTGAGAATTTGGTGTTTTCATAGTGCTTATTTTTTCTTCTGAACCCACCTTTTTGATTCCAGTTTTGTTATTCCCAAAAACAACATCAGTAAATCATTGCAACAAGTTAATTTTTTTCCAGACTGTCTGACAAATGCATGAGTTTTGGCTTTGTTTGGATCTTTTTTAGGTTAGATGTAATTTGATTAAAATCAGGTTTTCTGAAACAGACAATAGGTTTAAATTTTGAACAAAAATATTACTGAGATAGGAGTAACCTCACCATTTTGGATCTAGAACTATAAATACTCTGTGGCAGGCAGATACACCTTGCTGTTGTATTTGGGCGATCATCTAGGGCAACCTCTTGCCAAAGAAGGGCTGAATTCAAAGCCAGAGACAGATTTCCCTTTGTCTCTTTGGGCTGAGCTTTGAGTTTTGAAAGGGTAGGATTTCTCTCCATCTCTGGAGAAGCTGGTCCATGTTTAATCACATGTTTACACTCACAGTGTAAAGGTTTTCTTTACAGAATCACACCATGAAAAAAGTTGGAAAAGACCTTTGAGATCATCAAGTTCAACATGCGACATAAAATCTGCTCATCAACTAAACCATGGCATTAAGTGCCCTATCTTTTTTTAAATATATATTTAATTAAAATTTTTGTTTTGTCATCTTGTGCCTATTGCGTTGTCTTATGCATGTCAATGAGGAAACTGGCATCTAATAGTTGATTTTCAAGTTTAAACTGCTCATTCTAAATTCCTGCCATTTCTCTGACTGCCACTGAAATACAGGTTAGTTTTAAATAACTCTTTCTGGTAGCACAGCTTTAAATTAAGAAGATTACGAATGCTTCACTGGGTTTGGAAAGATATCCACATTTGTTTCTGCCTTTATATCGTTTTACATATTTATGCCTTTTATAATTCAATCATCAGTGCTATATTATGATAATGAGTAGCATTTTTATTTGCATATGGATTCTTTTACTTATTTTATTGTTTTTCTCTCTTTTGAAGGTGAATGTTCTGATTCTATTTAAATATGATCTGTCAATGTCTTGTCTTTTGCGTGTGAGGGGTCAAATTAATGATTAAAAACTGAAGCTTAGAGGGGGAGTTTTGTCACAAGGTTTACAAAACCTTTTAAAGGCTACTAAATAAATAAAACTATATCAGTTTTTCATTTTTTGGTTATTAGAAGACTGGAATGCTTTAATAAAGGACCTTCATTATTAAGAGACATGAAAAACTTTGAAATGGGTTTGATTTAGTGGAGAGAATCTATAAAGATCTGTTTTAATGATGAAGCAGAAGTAGCCATCTGATTCTTTTGCCTTCAGTTAGAAAACTGGCTTGTCACAGTCATTGTGCCATAGATAAATTATCAGTGATGCACTGGTAGTCAGTGAGTGGATTTATGGGATGACAAGTGATTCTATTCACTTAAGCACAATAAGCATCTCTTATTAGCCTCAATTAGAAAAAGTGCCAGTTTATATTTATTTGATTTTTTTTCTATTCTCCTATATGTTTTCTTTAAAACTTCTTCTGAAAATAAAGCGCATATTAAAGAGCACAAAATACAAAATATCTGAACTAAATGAAGAAGATTAAAAGAAAAAGTGGCTTTTGATGGTTCTTGTCAGACTATAGATTCAATTTTCCAATACTTTTATGCAGTGTGTCCTAAATATGTCAGATCCAGACTGCTTACTTAAATTACTTTTTTTTTTTGATCTGCTGTTTTCTAGTCTTCCTAGTAAATTGGCCAATATGAAGCTAAAATAGGTTATAGGAAGCATCTAAAATATGTTATAGGAACGCATCTTCAAAATCACTGTGGTTTTGATGCTAAACAAAGTGAGGGAGAATTCTTTTTTGCAGTAAACTGATTGGTCTCTCAACACATACCGTATTTCTAGGAAGCACCAATAATTCATTCACTTTATATATCTGCTTTCACTTGAAGTTATTATTTTTTGAAAAAGACTCTGTATTGCCATACATGCATGAAAGGTGCTGCCTCTGTTGATAACTTCTGTTAAGATGTTTCATAGTCACAATACATAATATACATGCCTGCTTTTAATAAAAGGTTTATAAGATTTCTTTTTGTTTGTTTTGTGAAAGGCATATGACATGGGACATATAATACTTTAAGTCCACTTGCAACAGATTTTATGTATCCCAAGAACACTTTTTCTAGGTAAATCACTCATTCAAGGTAAATGATGGGAAAACAAAGTTAATATTTTATAGTTTACAGACAGAGATGTGAAGCAAAAGATATATGATTCTTTATAGAATCTGATTTTTAAAAGGGTCAAAGTATTTATATGCACTCAGATTGTATTTTTATGTGATTAAGAGTGGAATAAATTTTGTTTAAAGAAGACAAGAGGTATGTTTCAGGATTTCATTTTAGTCAAACTTTAACTTTTTTTATATTTTTTTAACTCCTCTCTTGAGTTTACCTAAAAAAAGAGAGTAGAAAAGTTTTCTTTTGATTAAATGAGTAAAAGATCTAGTTTTATCTTCCCTGTCTTTCTGTAGGTGTACTGGAATATCCAAAGTAAAAGAACAGAGCAAATGAAAAATAGAAGTACAATCATTGCTGTTAGAGGCTTTGTCATCTTCCGTGAAACTTAATCATCTAGCATGGGCAAAAACCTGGCTTCGGTTTTCTCTTCCACCATAGGAAATATGAGTCTTTTACATCTTGATCATACATTCTCCTGAATGATCTCACATTTTCCTCCGGATTTCCAGTTCAATAATTGTTGCTCTTGTAGCCCTTTGGAAAAAATGAAATTGATTCCAAGAAAAATATCTGGAGAAAATGATCTGAAGTTGTCAGTAATTTTGATGATACCTAAACTGCAGTGTTACAGAGCTAAATTTTCTTCAAAACTTATTTCAGGATAGTATGTTGGAGTCTCTGAGAAAAAAATCAAGTTAAAAATATCCTAGCAGTGCAACAAAGTTCAGGAAACTTAGGAGTGATGTATTTTTCAGATTCTGTTTCAACGCAGTATTCTTCTTCAGAATTCTCTCTATGCTCTGCATTCAGGTTTGGTAACTGAGACAAGGAACAGGGGAAGGAGTCCACTAAATATCCAATTTTGGCTATGGTTTAATATTTTCTAAGGATCAGGAAATTCCCTTCAACCATGGTTGGTGACAGTTTGGGGTCATCCCTGGGTGACCTCAGCCAGCAGCAATTCCTGGGGGCCCGGGGGGCTGGAAAATCATTGGGATTTCAGAATTCCCTGGAATTAGGGCAGGAGTTAGCCCTGGGTCTGGGTGGTTGGAGGCAGCTCATTTTGAGAAATGCATTAGTTCTGAAAATTACATTAATTCTGATAATTAATTACATTAATTCTGATCTGTCTTTGTTTTTAGATTTATTTAAAATATAATATAGCTAGAAAGAAGTGTTAACAACAGAAAAGAAATTAATATAGGCTAGAATATCAGACAAGATATTTGAGATAGATATGTTGAGAAGAACATCAGACAAGGGTAGAATTTCATATTGGAGAAGCACTTAATTCTAAAGTAATTACTAAAGTAATTGAGGGCAGTGCCTTGTTTCTATTTTCAATCTAACTTGGATGATATTTTGTAATTTTCAAGAACAGGTTTATCGAAAGTAGTCTTGATCAATCTGCAAGAAAGGAGTAACATGAATGGGAATAGATAAATTCATCAGTTCAATGCTTGCTGGAGCTTGGTGGCTCCAAGGTTGGTGTCATCAGAAAAATTTTGGGATTTTGACCATGGGATGATCTATTGACAGCTGACAGAATGGGTCTTTTTTCATAGGAGGAAAAAGAGTTCTAGCAAAGGAGCTAGTGAGGCTTCTTAATAGAGCTTTAAACTATCTTGGAAGGAGGAAAGAGAAGAAACTGGTACTGGCAAACAGAAAGTTGAACATGAGCCAGCAGTGCCCTGGCAGCCAGGAGGGCCAATCCCATCCTGGGGTGCATCAGGCACAGCATGGCCAGCCGGGCAAGGGAGGGGATTGTCCTGCTCTGCTCTGAGCTGGGACAGCCTCACCTCCAGTGCTGGGGACAGTTTTGGGGGCCACAATATAAGAAAGAAATTAAAGTATTCTAGAGCGCCCAGAGAAGGACAACAAAGATGGTGAAGGGCCTAGAGGGGAAGCTGTTTGAGGAGTGCCTGAGGTCACTTGATCTGTTCAGCCTGGGGAAGAGGAGGTTGAGGGGAGATCTCAGTCTATAACTCCCTCATGAGGGAAAGAGGAGGAATAGGCACTCTGGTGACCAGACCAGACGAGGAAGGAATGGCCTGAAGTTGTGTCAGGGGAGGTTTAGGCTGGATATTAGAAAAATGTTCTTTATCCAGAGGTTTGTTAGCCACTGGAATAGGCTCCCCAGGGCTGTGGTCACAGTACCAAAACTGACAGAGTTCAAGAAATGCTTGGACAATTCTCTTGGGCACATGGTGTGACTCCTAGAGAGATAGCCTGTGCAGGGCTGGGAGTTGGACTTATTGATCCTTGTGAGTCTCTTCCAACTCAGCATATCCTGCGATTATGCCTTTAAATTCTGTCTTGTGCTACAGCTATCCAAGTAGATGCAACATTTCTGGATGCACTTCTAAATAATGGAATTATAATGGCTGTAATTGTGTTTAATATTAAACAATGGGATTGTCTAGCTGCTATTTTTGTGGGGTTGGTGGGAGAAGCTTTTGTAAATATTTCTACAATGCCCTCTTATCAATGATCATTATTTTAAATATAGATTTTGAAATTGCTTAAATGTTTTGTTAGTTAGGTCCACAAACAATATCTCTAGTACAGACTGGGATTAAGTTAACATAAGCAATAAAAACTTGCAAATACGAGATTTGAAAACAATTAGAAATTTTGGTGCTTATGTGATTATATTTCTTTTGAAGTTAGTTTATAGATTACTTTCCAAAAAAGCCCATGGAAACAGAGCTCTGGATAGAGTTGTTGCAGTAGACATATTACAGTTGATTCTTTCAGCTAAAGCTTAATAGATATGATTTGTGAAAGTCAACACCTCTGCTAATCTTTCTATATGATGTCAAAACTCAAAATGCAGACTTCTATTACTCACTGAAGTGAATGGAAAAAGCTGCGGCTTCATGCAATAGCAGTTAGGTCCATAAATAATTTCTTTAGTACAGAATGAGTTTAGTTAGGAAAAGCAGTAAAAACTTGCAAATAAGAGATGGTTTGGGAATCCTAAAATACTGACACTGCAACTGGATGCTTAGAAGATTTCATTATTGCCTTGAACAATTAACAGTCGTGAATTATTAATATCTTCCTTTCCTTTGAATAATTAGAAAAACAACACAAAGAGCAATATATGTAATTTTGTATTTTTGGCCTGCCAATAAGTATATTCATTCAACATGTTAACTAAATTAAATGCTCTTTATATTGATAAGATCAACTCTGATTTTATATATCCAATATATTTTATACTGTCCACCATCTTTATACTATTCCACCATAGACAATAACCATAGAAATACAAATCATATTTTTTCGGTGACAATTTAAAACAAAATTACCTAAAAAATTTTTTTAGTACCCGCTTGCTCTAAGTTATCAGACCCACACCTCTCCAGTGTTTTTATGCCATGTATACCAGCTGTTACTCTTGTTGTGGCCATGGGTCTTCATTACTAAAACATTAGTAAGAGTTACTGTTACTCCTTCTCAAAATCACCCTTAGCTTTCATACCATTTCCCACCACTTGAATGCAGAAATTTTTCATAATGATATTTTCTTTCATTATTGAAGATGGCTTGATTCCGTGGAAACTGGTGGAGTTTTTATATATTTGGGAAAATTGTTTCATATCTACCCTCTTGCCAGCCGTTCGGGTGAGCAGAGTTGGTCAGAGGGTCATTTGGAGGTGATTTAAAGGAGCTGATCAAGCAGTGCTCTCTCTCTTGGGGTATGAGATCTTGACAGGATACTTCCTAGACTAATTCATCCCTCTGATTATTACCCACTGCTGGTTTTCCCGGTTGGCAGAGTTGAAATTGATGAGAAGGGCGCCAGGATAATTAAAAAGGACTTCAGGACTCTGTTGATTGGCTGATGGCACAGGAGTGCAGGTGGTGTTCTGATCAGTTCCTTTGGCAGCAGAGGTGAATGATGAAAGGAACAGGAAAACCCACACTATCAATAAATGACTTAAGGGCTGGTGCCGTCACTGGAATTTTGGTTTCTTTGATCATGGGGCAATTTTTACAGCGTCAGGCCTGCCGGAGTTGGATGGGCTTCATCTGTCTAGGAAGGACAAAAGGATTCTAGCCCATGTGTTTGCAGGGCTGATTGAGAGGGCTTTAATCTAGGTTTGAAGGGGGAAGGGAATAGAACTAGGCTGTCCTGGTTGAGAGATGAGTTGAAAAACAAGTTTAATATGGCTATTATAATGTGATTTACATATTTCTCAAAAGTCTGTATGTGATCTAAACTGATATCACACTAAGCAAGTCCATAAAAATTGATTCAAGGATCTCTAAAAATTTTGCTTCTCATGCAATTACCAGCGTTTATTTTCAGTTGACTTATTTTGGTATAATGTATTTACAAAATATGACAGAATTGAATACGTACAGGTTAAAATGAATAAAAGAAAGATCAGAGAAATAGTACAAACAAATTACATTTGGAATGCTATATACAAACAGACATAGAATATAAGAGGAAAAATACTATTTATAAACCAAGCAGAATTATACACAATTCTTAAGGTGATAATTTTAACAATAGCTGTTAGAGTAATTTTTGTGGCTGACTCAATTAGTTACTGATGACACCACCTTTTTCTATTTCTTGTTAGCATCACAGTGAAGAATAGACCTTTGTATGTCCTACAAAGCCATCAGTTGAGAATGCATTTCACTTTTGAGCCATAAAGTGGTTTTTGAATTGATAATGTCTTATGAAATGTCAGTATGGTGAATTGTCTTTTGAAAGATGTAGCAAAGTCAACTTTAGACAGACAAAAAGTCTTAATGTATATTGCATAACAGTATTTGCATAATGTTTTGCTATCAAACAGTACTTTAAATTCAAGCATTAAAAACATGGAGCCAAACAAATTCAAGGTTTATTAAAGCTGGAATAGACTCTGGTAAATATCTGAAATATTGTAATTAGTTTTACATAATTATTACAATTACATAAACTATATGTTTCAGATTATTCTTGACTTTGCAATATCTCCTATGGCTGAAAGTCTTGATATTAATTACTAGCCAGTTCATTAATTGTATATATAGGATTTCTCAGTGATAGACAAAATTCATTTTGATTTTTCATTAACTTGGAATGAGCCTGCAGTGAAAAAGGTTGGAGTCCCAGCAGCAGAAATTATGCCTAGTCCAGCCAATTGCATCAGGAGGACATTATGTCTTCATAATGTCTACATAGTGGCAACAATGGAGGAAAATTCCTGGGTTTTTCTATGCTCAAGAATCTGTGACTACTGGGCAGCTGGAAGAGTTCTAATGTGTCTAACCCTGCTTACTGTCAATCTGTCTGACAACACAGATTTCCACATCCTTAGCAAAGTGAAAAAATTTAACCCTGGAGAAATTTAAAGGAAAATGTGGACAATTGCATGGTGGGATTCAACAATAGATGCCAAATAGACTGTTTTTATGTTATGCAGATATAAACTGTACAGCATGGCTCAGTGAAAGATTTCTGCCAAAGCCTTGATGAGGTGAAAAAGATTCTATTAACACAGGCAGGAGAAATATTGAGTAAACTAAAAAGATATTTCGCTTGCTTATTTTAGTCTATGATTATCAAGTTCCAAACATCCCCTTGGCAATATAGATTTCCTCACAAAGCATCCAGCTGAAGAGCCTCTGTATGTTCTATTCACTAGTAATTGTTGAAGACTGGGTTTGTGCTCAAGGTGACGTCTTTGAATCCTCCAACTAGACAGCTCATATAATATCAAGGATATGTAACCCCCATTAATAAACAGAAAACCAGTAGGGAAGGAAGATTATATTTTTTTCAAGTAAAGTTTTAGGAATAGCTTGATATTAAGCCTTCTCTCCCCATTAAAACAAACAAACATACCAGCAAGAAAAATCTAATAAAAGGAAGGTAGTTTCAACTATTTGAAATTAGGATATGTAGACCAGTGTCACACCAATGCTTCTACCCAGCCTCAAAATCATTCTTCAAACTTGCTGAATAATTTAGAATACTCTGTATACTGCAGTGTTAATGACACTGGCATCTACGTATCTTTGTCTGCAACTGAATAGCAAGTTATATTCTTACTTGTGGATCTCAATTCCCTTTTTGGTAAAATTCAAGGAATGGTTTAACTGCTTTTGGGTCCTGCCTGGTTCATGATGTGTCTGCCTCTAAATTTTCTCCTTTTTTTTTTTTTTTCTTTTTTGTCAATAATTAGGCAATTGCAACCGCTACTGTGAAACTGTGTTACAAAGCATTTTATTTTCTTGTAGTTCCAGCTGGACTGTTTTGGAGCATTAAAGCAGCATATTTGGGAGGCATATCTTCCTTTTTCAGAAACACTGATCCCTCTTAAAGTACAGTCCAAGAGATTTTAATTTTTTCCTACCAGAAATAGTTCTTGGAAGACTTAAAGAGAAAATGTGTGATTTCATTGCATGAGGGTGAGAGGGTATGTTTACAGAAAGGGGAATGAGTACATGGTATAACATAAACTTTTCATTTCGACTTTCTACAAAAAAACAAACAAACAAACAAACAAACAAACAAACAAACAAACAAACAAACAAACAAACAAACAAACAAACAAACAAACAAACAAACAAACAAACAAACAAAAAAACCCAAAAAAACACACCACCCCAAACCCCCCCAAAATACCCCAAAACATCCCTTAAAATTTCTATAGAAATTGCAAATAATGTTAAAAGCTTCAGTGTCTAAATATCTGTTAAGACCTTACTGAGATGTACTAAAACCTATTTTACTAAAAATTATTATGAAATTATTTGTATGCCTAAAAGTCTAAGCATCTTTATGGTATCAACCATATTATTTCTTGACAATCTCTGATAATCACCTGATATTTTAAATCAAAAAAAATAAAGAATTAAATAATAGGGCAGTGGTAATAATATAATAAACATACTGATTATAGATTTTTTTTTCATTTTGGAATATTTATAGCTACTTTAATAAGATAACTTTCAAATTACATGGTAGGCAGAAGACAAAATAAAAATATTTTTAAAAAATATTTAAATATGAATTACATTGCTTCACCACCAGTACCAATACAATAAATAAGACACAGTCTTTATGAAAATCTTTTATATGGGAAATATTTTCTTAAAGTAGTTCTTCTGACTATATATCTACCTTGCTATGAATTTATATGCTGACTCTTTTGTTGCCTGTAAGGCTGTAGCCTCCAGAGGGCTATTAATGTACATGGTCACAGAAATGCAGTGGTTTTCACAAAGTCTTTTCTCCACAGTACTATTACATTGTTTAACGCAACTATGTCACCTACTTGCCTCGGCAATAAAAATGTTAAAAATATCTTACTTCTGTATAATTCCTCTTGCTATTTCTTACTGCAGAAAGAATAAGCTTTTTCTGCAGGTACAAGTGAAATCCATCTAAAACCACAAAGCTTAGTCCAAATTTAAAGATACAGAAGTTTCAGGTTTTCTGCATTTATAGTTCTAAGCCATTCCTCGGTGTATATATTCCACTGTTTTGATGTGCTATAGTTCACAAAAATATTGAAAGAATAAATATAAGTGAATATTCCTCTAATATCTGAAGTATATTGAATTATTTAATTAATCATGAAAATTATATTTATAAGACACTCTAATCACTTAGCTTCTAAGTATATCTTCTTAATTCCTGCTATATTGTTAAGTTAAACAGCAAAAGAAAGCAGATAGAGATGTTGATAGATTCTTAAATTACTTGTAATATGGCATAATTCAAAACCCCTAACGTTTAATCTTATTTTCATTAATAATGAAATTTACCAGTTAGGGTCAACTAATAATATTGTGAATTTTAACTTTAAATATCTCATTGATTATAAGAGCATATTAGAAATAAAAGATTATTATATGATGAGGTCTGCACCCTACTGTGCAAAATTTTCAACAAATTTCATCAGCATATGTTATAAGGATAAAATCAAAAGGCTAAAGAATGTTTAAATAAATGAGTACCACTGAATATGTCTGAGAAAAAGCCATTTCTTGTAGGATTTTTGGTTTTTATTGTATCCAGTGACCACTTAATACAAAATTAGGACTAATTCCAGGATGATGGGACTTTTGTTTACAGTTGAAAGTAATCTTCACTGGATAAAAGTGTGTAAACCTCTTTGCTCTTCAGCTTTGCCCATCTTGTATTTCTGCTACATTGAGACATAATCTCAGGTAAGAAAAGTGAGATATTGGAAAACCACTAAGTATTCCTTATGCTGTCCTCAGCAAAATGCAACAGAGAATCCTGTCAAAATATGTCACTGTTGGACACAAAATCAAGCACACAACTCCAGAGTTTGTCAGGAGGCTGAAACTGCATTTATTAACAATTTGACCTCTTTATATACAAGATTGCTAGAACTAAACTGACTGGTGTTAGAAGTAACACCCATTCAATCACATTGGCCAACACAGAGAGACAACAAATTGTCTCCACCTCCAAAAATAAATGCAAACAAGATAGGATTAGCAAAAACATCTCCTGCTGTTCACAGAAAATTCCATGAGAATGGAGTTTTAGAAAGCAAAAAAATCTCAGGCTGAAAAACAAAGGGTTACAAAAATATACTTTTTTTCCAGTGTGTATAACTGAGTCAAACAAAAGAACTCATGACTTCAGAAAGGCTCTGTTCTGCCAAAGCAAACGGACACAAATTTCCTGCCTCCACTGGCATGGGGGGAACCAACTCCACATCCATTGCCTTATCTCTCTGAAATACACTTACTAAGAAAAAGATTGACCCCCTGAATATTATTTATGACAGATATTGTATACCTGACACAATCTGAGTTTAGTCTCCAAAGCCAATATATATTTTACAGAAAAATGGAATCAGATGACTAGAAAATATAGCATTTCTATTTTGAGATCTGGGTAACTCCTAACTAGAGCAGTAAGAATTCCATTTAAAAGTAGCAGAGAAATGAAAGAAATACATATAGCTTGCAGAAAAGGACAGTCAATACTAACATGTTTTCCTAATGTTTTCCTTTAGTTCTGGTGCAGAATCTAAGCCTTTAGTGGATAAAATTTTCATGGAGTTTCAATGCAATATGTGTGTTATTTCACTAGTTCCAGATGGAAGGGACCTACAATGATACTTTAGACTACCTACCTGACGACTACAGCACTGCCCAAAATTTAAAACATGCTATAAGGGCATGGTGCAGCATCACATTGGAGTAAAATGTAGCATAGGAAGCTATAGCTTATTAAAAACACTTGCAAGCCAGATGTAAAAGAGAAAAAAAAATCACATAAAAACATAGTGAACCTTATTCTTTTTGTATTAAAAATGGAAAAAAAAAATTAGCTTTTTTAGAGAGTCATATCACGATGTATAGCCCTGGGACTTAGGTTTCAGAAGGTTCTACATATTCTCTTATCCAGTTTTGGATATAGAATTAAATCAAACTCTGAGTAGTATTTTATTTTGGAAGTGATTATGAAGTTTTCAATTGTTCAGTAGCCTAAATGATGACAAGAAATGAATGTAAAAAGGAATCAAAAATAATAATTCTTTGAATGCTTGATCTCAATTTTAGTTTTAAGGTTCTTGAAAATATAACTGCAAGTGGTATCATTGCTTGATCTGGAGGCTAATAAATTAGGATTTTCCTAATTACCTATCTCAGCATTAACTGTGAGGAAAACTGAAGGTCTGAGTCTTGGTTGTGTAATATTAAGAAACATTCCTCATGCATCTTAAGCATGTTGAATATTTATTATAATTGCTGTAGAAGACTGTCTAGAAGACAGTCAAGGCCACTATCAAAGAATATGCACTTCTCTATCAAGCACACTGCTGAACTAATTTTAAATTCACTGTATTTGTTACACTATAGCAAGTGTGCTGATCTCTTTCTATAGCTTTATTCTTGTCATCAAGCAGCTATGTGAGAATGCAGGAACAAAGTACATTAAAGTGGTTTCCAAAACAAAGAATCAAAGTGGAATGAAATGCAAAATGACATTTGCTTTTACTGTAAATAATCTTCATTCTGCTGGGAGTCTGCATTAATCGGTGGTGTTGTAGAACAACCAAGAAAATCTAAGAGAGTGGGTTCTTAGAGAAATGATTGTTATGGGATGGGTTTCTGAGCTTTACTAGAATATCATTAAGCTCTATACACTTCTCTTAATGGTAATTCAATTTTACTTTGTTAGAAATAAATCTCAGTTATGAAGCTTATGCAGTACTTGTATAGCACTTAGAAAGCCTCTGTGTAACAAGAACAATCAAAGACCTATTCTATAATAGGAGAAAGAGGATAAAAAAGAAAACAAAAATCTGTCATAAATTGGTTGCATGCAGAATAAATGGTGATAAAGCTGAATCCTTTATTGTTACAGTTTGAACTGAGACAAAATGCAATTTCATCCAATTACAGAAAATCATTGGCACTGTATCAAGAAAATTGCTACCAACATAAATTGCTAAAGAGAGCATCATTATTCAATTAAAAATGTACAGTATAACTTTTTAAAACTGACCAGCAGTGACTGTGCTTTCTTGCTGTGTTTTATACCCAAAAGCCATAAGAAAGAATGAATGTCTTATGTTTAAGAACATTGTAAAATTAATCAGTGAATATGGATTTCTTTTTCTGATATGTTACTATGCAGTAGTAATGCAGTGAAAGAGGATACTAGTGTGTGTCCCCTTGCTCCTCCATCCCCATCTTTTTCTGTCTACATATACAGTAAAATCATAGGAAATGTATGTTTTGTATGGGGAGATAAGTTGATGAGTTGCCTAGCAACAATATCTGTGTCATTTTCCCTTCAGTATGTAGCACGTATCCGTGTCTAGAATGCTATTTATCTTCATTAGACCTAAGCAATTGAGGTTGTCAAGTCTCTGGTGACCATTGGGTATCGGATAACCATATATTTTGGGGTCAATCAGATGCACTTACATGCAAAATAGAAACAGTATAAATCCTCTATACTATATTTCCATATTATGACATCATTGGCATTGGAGTATTGCCTCCCACATTGTTGGTCCCTATTTTTATTGGTATCCATCCAGTAAGCTGTGAGAACAGAAAGTGAAGACCAAGCTTTTATTATCAATTTTCTTTATAACAGTGACGTTGTCCTCACTATGACTGTCTTGTCATAGCTGCATCTCCTGCATTTCAGAAAAATTTAAGATACTTTTTTTCACTGTATCACCCAGTAAGTCTGAAAAAACTCATTAAAGTCACTAAATGTAGCTCTGGATCACTATTTACACAATTTCACCTTATTTTAAAAAGAAAATAAACCAATTGCCACTATAAAAATAAAAACAAAACCAAACAAAAACCTGCAACTCCTCCCCTCTAAAAAAAACCAAACCAAAACAAAAAACCCAAATACCCACACACCAAAAAATGCAGACTTCAAAACCCATAAAACAACAACAAACCCCTATGTATTTCTCTATATGTCTATATTGAAACATTTGCACGTACACCAATATATCTACAGATATGTATATATGCACATAAGTATCTGCATATGTTCATAAATGTCATCAACATTTCTGCCTCAAAACTGCTGCAGCTGCAGTACAGGTATTAACTATGCCACAGTTACCTTACAACAATTTATTCCTCTCCAGAAAAAAACTCAAGACCATTGATAAGGTTTCGGAGGTGATGTGAAGTACTCTAGCTCTCATATTCCTAAGATTTAATAAAATCCTTACATAAATGTTTACATTTTGAGGTGTTTTTTGTTCTTTCACCACTTATATCTAGGTTACATAACCTTAGTGTGTCAGATTCTTAAGAAGCAGTGCTTCTAACTAGGACATTTGTCAAAGGATATAGATAAATATTAAAACACTTAGATCTTCTTGGATGGGGAGGGAAAAAACAGTTTATTCTAATTTAACCTGACCCTTTTATCCCTATTGAATATAAGTCTGACAAAAGAGAAAATCTAAATAAAATATCAATGTTAACCATTTAAATTCTGCTGACATATGTGTGAAAATAAGTTATTTTTCTTTATTTCTTCAAAGCGTTGTGTGAAGCATTGACGCAGTTCGTCACACACACACAAACACACCCTCACACTTTGATTAGAAGGTATGAACTAAAACTAAGTTTATTTAAAAGAATCTGACTCCGTTATATCGTATTACTACAAAGGCCAGGGATTGGGGGAGAAGGTTGACACCTCTCCCCATCCCATTGGTCAAGACAACTGTCCATCAGCTGTCCATATCTCTAAGAACAGCAATGAAAACTTCCTTTGAAACTACAGCAACACTGGCTGTGTTTACAGACCACATGGTGAGAAAGAACCCAAAACATGAAACTGTGAAACAGAAGAGAAGGCTGAAAAATCAGGGTGACAAAGTGTCACAACAGGCAAAATGGAAACTGGAAGTTCCATTCTTTAAAATAATCTCATCTTACTTGCACATACTATGCTTCTTGAACTTATTGAAGAGTATGGCTGAGTGTTTAGATTAAACATACATGCAGATACACATATATTTAAATAAATCTCCTGTTTAAGCAGATGGAAATTTAATGTATAGAGTTCCTTTATTCTAGTAATTTATCTTTCATGACTAGCATGAATCATTATGCTAACCTGGTAATACAGCACTGTTACCAAGTGTTGAACTTCTTTTATTATTATTACCCAGTTGATATTTTAGACAAGCAATTGCTGGCTTTTATTAACAATGTCAAGATTGTGGAAGGATTAGCCAAATGGGTTTTTACTTCATCTTTCATTGCTGTGGTTGGTTTTTCATGGATTATTTGTAAATAAAGATCAAAGCATTCTTCCAAATCCTTAAATTGAAAACTTAATAAAACCCCAATAACCCAACAAACAAAGAGCAGCTAATCAGATTACACAGTAACTGTTGTTCTTAAGAAGATTATGGTTTAAATTCCTGAGTGAATATGCAACTAGAATATGGAATTTTGGTTCTATAGCTTTATATTGTACTGAATAAAACGAGAGCATTTCTTGACATTAAAATGGATAGCCTTTAGAAGTTCCTTGGTATTGACCTGTGACAGGTCAGGGAAGAGCTTTAACAAACACACTGATTTTGTAGTAAGAAAATCTCTAGCCCGAGTTTTGCATTACTATGACTTTTGACTTTGATTTAAAAACATATTCAAATTACAAAGTAGAGAGAGATTTACAGTTTTCATTTGGAAATGGGATTAGAAAAAATTAAAAGAGTTATATAAAAAATCTAAACTATCTATATTGAATAGTATACAACACTTAAAACAACATAATTTAGAAAACTAGAGTAGTTGACCAAGTAATGGCTGGCAGAATTTTAGTATGGAAATAAGTCATATTAACAAAATTGCAGATTAATTTTGTCTTTATGTCTCTTCATTTCACAATTTTGTCAAAATTTTAGGCAATACCTGCAAATCAGGCATTTGATTATTGACTGCAGTACTTCTGAGTATAGTATATTCAGTGATTTGAGTAACAAGTTTTATTGATAAGAATATCTAATTATGCATGCTAAGGAATATTTGTGCACATAAGAGTGATCAGAGTTTCACTCTTTTGCATCAAAAAATAATAAATGCAAACCAATTTTTTTTCTTAAACTCTATGTTTAATTTTTTTCTTAAGCTCCAATTTTATAGGAACACTTGTGTTCTCTCCCATGTGTGACTATGACCCCTGATTCATGAGGCACTGAGTGCAATATCCATGACTGAATGCAGATATCTAGTAATATCTAAATGCCCTGCCTGGTCTGAGCTCCATTAGTTATTACTGAAGAACAAAAATCTTCTCTGGTTGTCATATGTCCAGCCCAAGTTGGATATCTGTGATAATTTAAGACCCTTAAAACAGTATCTAAAATAATACATTTGACTCCCTCAATTTTTTGTTAACAAATGTTTTATAACCTTTTTGTGTTCATCAAATTTTTATATTAAGAGGGAAAATACTATTTATGACATTTTTCAGCTAAGGAATTAGAGAAGAAGAACCCTAAAACTACGGTTAACTGCAGGATTTATGATTATTTCTGACTTTCACTTTACATGAGCTAAGTGAGTAAATGGCTGCCATTCTTACTCTGCAACAAGTAAGCTGTACCCATGGGATCCTATCTTTTTATGCTCTGGATGCCATAGAAAGAGAATTACAGTATGCTATCCAGATGGATGTTGTGTTTGATTAACAGAGGTCTGATGGGATGAATAGGACCAAGATTGTAAGAAATAACAGAAAGGATCCAGATGCATAAATATCCTTTCCTTTTCCCCAACTTAGAAATGAGTTAACATGGCTGTTCCACTGAACTATCATTCTTATAGTAGCTGTTGATGTTAAAAATAAATAAAACCAAGAAAGCCCTGGACCTCATCCTAAGCAAAAACATGAAATTGGGGCATGTCAACTAGAGAAATCCTTGCATAGTGGGTGGCTTAAGATATGAATTTCAAAATACCTTACTCAGGGACATTTTACAATTCTTAATACAAAATTACTTTCATGTTAGCTGTACAGTTGCCTCCTTATATAAACAGTGTTTCAGAGATTTTGCCTTTCTTTTACTATTGTTCATCGTGTTGCTTCTTCAATGTTATAGCATAAAGACACTTTCAAACAGAGTAATTAAAAGCACTGTTCGAAGACCGATTTGTCAAGTCAGTGAGGGAAGTGGATTTCCTGTAAAATCAGGCTGGGTACAGTAAAAAAGACAGCATTAACAAAACAAAAAGGAGTCTACTGAAAGATAACTAAATCAAAATACCTCTTCTGCAAAGTGTATTTTGTTGCATTAATCCATGGATTATATATGGTATTCTCTAAACCTCTTTTCTGTTGGAAAGAAGAAAATTAAGGGTAAGTTAATTTGAGAGAGTATTGGATAAAAATAGTTCATACAATAAAGGAAATTTCAAGCAGAAGTCTTGGATTCAGGAAGGTGATATAGAGTCTGAGTGAAATAAGGTAAAGAAGGGGTTCATTAAGTGAGGCTATGGTAGACACATGTGAAGGGAAAAAGGCACAAAGGAATTGTAGGCAGAAAACTGAAACTATTAAGTCTGATCCTTTGGCATCAGAAGGTATTAACTTGTTAATGGGAAAAATGGTGCTTCCTTTGTTTTTCAAGTAAGTTAGCCAATGATAAATGTCAGTGTTTGCATAACAGATAAAAAATACTGTTTGCATAACAGATTAAAATACTAGCAGTCTGAATATCAGTTTGGTTTGAGTGCTGAGAAAGCAATAATAAACTGTAGAGAGGTTGTAAAACAGGAATAATAATAACTGGGTAGGTGGATGGTCATGGGGAAGCTACTTAGCTCTTCATTAAGAGACAGGTGCAACTGTCTCCTTTGCTGAGCAATGATTTATTTTCCTTTTGTGGCACTGTGTGGAGAATTACTGTAAGAGGTAAAAGTCAAAGTGGCAGATGGGTAATCTGGAATTCAGTAAATAAGACTGTAAAATTAGGTTATAGGTGAAAGCATCAGCTTTGTTGAGGTTCTCTGATAATCATGAGTTTTTTCATTGCAAAAGTGAGTAAAAAGTAAATGGGGCAGAGTTAAATAAGAACACAGGAAGAAATAAACATATTAGACACCAGGGGATAACAGAAATAATGGCAGAGTCCCCAAGTCGAGTTAGTTATTGGTAGACCTTTACAAAATCCCAGGCAGAGCTTTAGAGAAGGCCACGTGATCTTTGAAACTGAAAAGAAAGAGAAAATAAGATGAACTTGAGGATTTGGGAATTTTTAGGGGGTCTGTGAAGCTCTTCAAAGTTTTTAAGGGAATATTTAAGGGTAGGGGATCAGGGATATAAAAGGTGTCCATTCCATGTAAAACACTGCATGTTGGTACATTTGTCTGACCAAGTCCTCCATCTGATCATGTCTCTTACCTTCTGAAATCCTTTCTTAACTCTCTTTTCGTGTAATCTCATCTGTTCTGCGCAAGTGAGCACTGCAAAGACTAGTGCCAGCTACCGGTGAGGTTAGTGTGAGTTGATTTGGTGCCAGCAAGCAGGGTCTGCCCGGGGCATAGGTACCACGGGGGTGTCAGGGGCCAGAGGCAGGAGAGGTCTCAGTGGCAGCGACTGAATTGGTTTGACAAACTGCCAGAGGGGAGACAAAAGTGCATGCCCCATAAAGACAGCTACTGGGAGGGGCTGGCTCGACTGGGGTGAGCAAGGGCCTCAGCATTGACTGTAGAAGTGCAACAGCCCCTGTGCCTGGTGCTGCCTGTTGAAATGGAAAAGTATCATGCTTTCTCTAAACTGGTATATTGTGCAGTTTGCCAGCAAACCTCAAGCAAGACAAGCTTGGAGTAGTTCCAAGGTATCAGGTAACCTGTCTATGTAAACCTGCCTTTAGGTAGGTCCTGATAGTGGACTTATATGTCAAGGAAACTTCCCTGTCCAGCTGTCCAGGAACCACTCTGGCAGACACACTGGCAGGACCTGAGCTGGGACCGAGGCCCTTTGGCATCTGCGCCCCTCACAATCACACAGTCACACCAGGCTTCCTCACCAGCCTGGCACCAGACTTCCATAAGAGAGTCTCAGATATCTTGATCTTTAATCTTGGTGCAATAACCAAATACAAAATAAAAAAGCCCAAGATGGTGCCCTCTGGAAGGGACCCCAAACAAAGGAGCCCCTGTGCTCTTTTAACCTCGCAGTCTAAGCCTGTTAAAATCCAGCTCCATGTCTCTGGTCACCTGACTTTTTCTATCAGATGCCATATTCCACCCTGAGAATTGTTTTCAGTAATTGGAAGACTTTCCAAATTTGTTGTTTTGTGTTATTTCTCTAAGACATATGGAATAATTCTATGCCATATTGTAATAATGACCTACACTGAGTTTTTTTAGAAGTGATTTAATAATAAATCTCTCAGGAGGCTAGAAGTATGCAAACTTTAGCCTTATGCTTGACAGTACACTCGATGCAGTTGTTAATTAATCAATAAGGCACAGTCTCATGTATCTTAATTCCAATTAAAATGTTGGAACTACATGAGATGAAGCTGATGTCTCGATAGATAATTACATTTAATCATCTGTGTCTATGTGCATAAATGAATCCACATCATTCTGTTGGTTACATGAGAGGTGCTATTTTCTCTTCATGTCCAATAAGCTTTGAGATTTAAGAATTTCTTCCCTTCCATCTGGGATTTGAATACAGAATACAAAAATCTTCTTATACAGAAATAAGGCTAGCAAAAGTTTCCTTCAAGTAATTTAGAACATTCACAGTTTTTAAGAAAATGTGTCAGTGATGTGCAGAAATATAGCCATCATCTCTGAATTGTTTGCATATATTTTCTCTTAATACCTGTAATTCTTGTTTAGATAATTTTTGAATATCTTGAGAAATTATTTATAATATAGACAAATCTATATATCCCATCAGCTTGGCTGAAACCCTACAAGTAAGTTTGACTGGAACTGGATATCCATAAATCTTTTCTGTATACACTACTCTTGTGGAATGAATTTGAAGAGTGTGAAAAGATTTTTGATGTTTCTGAAAAGTACAGCCAATTCAATATGAAAATGTTAAATTTTCTCACTTCTCAGCATTATAAAGGAAGCTCTGTTCTATTTTAGGCTTTGAAAGTTGGACATTAGGGAACTATATACTCCGTTAGAAAGCAGATGTTCTTTGTAGGCAGGCAATAATCTTGCTCTGTGAAGAGAAGTTGCCTCCTTTGCAAAACGGTTTCTCTACCCTTTCTCTGTTGACTAATGAGAGTCTAGGTACCTAATATTCCCACAGGGTATGCCTGGAGTTAATTAATGAGAAACATTAAGCACAAGAGTCTATCTGAAGTGGTGGTTGACCCCAGGCTGAAAAGCAGGTATTTCCTTACTTGGAAAGCAGAAGTTATTCTCAAAAAGGGAATATCTCATAAAATCATTTCAAAGCACCTGCTCTGTAGTTGTTTTTCTTCAATTTTTGTGGCTATTTCTGCTTTCATCTATCAATTTGCTGGCAATATTGGGGAATAACAGAAAAAAAAATTATACTTTATTTATTTGTGATATGTGTTTTAAATATTAAAATTAAATATGAAAAATAATTCCAAATATAAGAAAGAAGAGGTGCCTAGTTTATTAATGGAAAAAGAAAAATACTTATAATCAGAAAGTTTGTAGTGTGTAAATATATCTATTTGGTGTTGAACATTTTTTACTTAATTATAATCTTTCTTGGTATCTACACAAGTATTATTATTATTGACATTTTTCACTTCCCCTCCTCCATACAACTGGCTAAAATTATTTGCTTAGTAGAATTTTGAAAATTATGTCCTTCTTTGGCCATTGGAAATCTGAACAGAAAAGATAGTACTGCAAATAGACAGGTAATACGTATACCTGCATATGATCCCTCTGTTATAAAAATTCCCTGCATTTTGCAGCTAAGCAATAAAGAAAATATTTTTTAGATTCATAAAAATCATATTTTGCTTCCAATTTTACCATGGTATGGGCAACTCTTTTCCTAACATATAAACTAGGAATATTGTTATTACTTAAGTAATAAAAAAGAGTTTGTCAAGAAGTAATTACCTGAAATTACAATGATAAGACTTTCTAAAGATTTGCAGAGATGCATCAGAAAGCACAGAGCACTACTATTGTTCCCCTCAGGACACCAAGGCTATTTGTAAACATTGTGTTCCAAGTAAAAATAGATTTTTATACCTGTTGGTGGTGAAGTAAGACACCCGTGGATCCGTCTTTAATTTTTAAATTACATTAAGTTTCTGTTAGACTTCACAACTAATAAAAGATGGGATCATTAGAAATAATGAGAGATAAAGGAGACAGTGATAAAAAAAGTGTTCTACTTTCTGTTTCCAATTCAGAAATGCATAACACCATATCTGATTCCCTTCTAAAACTCAGTTTAGAGCATTTCCTGTGCATTATTTCACACATTCTAAACACTTTTGATTGCAAAATATTTTTCAAATGTACATAAAGTGGAATGCTAATTATTGCTTAATCAAATTCTAAAAAGCAGCCATCTCTTTAACAAAATATAAAATATACTGTGAGAACCAAATATCTGCAGGTAACCAAGAAGGTTGAAATCCTCACATGAAGCGTAAAGAGTAGATTTATTCCATCACTACACCGGCAGAATGGGGACACATGTACTGCTAAGTTAACCCAAACTTAGCAGGGGCAAAAAGTGCAAGCACCCTGCCCAGCCACACAGTTAAAAAAAAAGGTCTGACCCAAGCACAATCCTCCACAAGGCTGTTTGACAATCTCCACACTTTTCATCTCTCTTCCTCCCTTCCAAGGAGGGCCAAGCCTATAGGAAAAATGCTTATAAGTCTCTAACAGCATCCTGTCATCTGACTTGAGAGACTTCCATTTCTTTCCAGCAGACAGAAGACAATCTGAAGAAAACACATATATGTGAAATTTCCCACACTGTGTATTTAAGCTTCTCCCAGGTGCAAGGTTGGTATTTCAAAAAAATTCCATAACCAGCTTTAATTTTCTTTCTTTTATCCAATGTTCCATTTTCAATCGCTTTCTCCCCACATATACTTAACTGTTGGGCAGAGGAGCAGAAGAGAAAGTCTTCTGAGAGAAACTTAACTAAAGAAACCTCAAAAATTTAAATAGTCAGTGTAAGAATTTTCAAGATATAATTACTCTGAAAGAAATATAAGAATAACATTCAAAAAGCCATACTGTCTTTATTATTTATGAGATTTCTCCCAATTTTTTATAAGAATGTATATATCTGCTTATGGTCTTGTTTTGCTGAGGTCAGAAAATTTAATTTACTGTGAAAGAGTGGTATGTCTCTACTTCCTTAGATAACTGCCTAATTTTTTTCAGGGAAAGGAAAGTGTCTTACATTCAGCTAACTACATATTTTTCTGAAATTATATAAAACATACAGAAATGGGCTTTTTTCATACTGAATCACTAAAAAAAACCTGTCTGTAGATCTCTAAGTGCTAGGTTTCTAGTTTTGTCGTTCTGGTTTTACTAACTGGTATTTTTTAGAATTACTATCCAGGTAGATGTCTTGCTCTGTTAACAGAAAATGGAAAGAAAAGGTAGGGAAAGAGAAACAGCAATTTTACTTCATAGTTTTCTCTGGAAATAGAACTATGTATGCTGCTTATAATCCAAATTCATAAATACACTGCCAACATTAAATTGAATAGTAGCAAAAGTGGAGAGTAGGAAGACTAGGAAATATATCTCATTATGTAGATAATTTATTTTAAAGTTACTGCATTTTTTTTCATGTCAATTTTGCAATTTTCCTATCTGGTTCATTAATTATTTCTTCCTTAATGTATTTGAGATAATTTATGTCCCTTTGCATTCATTTCATTCTGAACTTAAATGATGTATTTCTCTGGTATCTGATAAGACATTAAAGTCTGCTGATTTCAAACATGCTTTACCAGTGCTCTCCAAACTTCATGAGTTTGAACCAGTACCTGTTGCCACTATTTGAATACAGCATGGAAGTTCCACACACTTAGAAGATGAACAGAGTGCATCGTTTCTCCAGGGCCAGGCCTACAATAGGAAGAAGTTTTGTTGATGAGAATGTTTGTCTAGCACTAGTTCCAGTTTTCTCCACATTTATATTTGACAGAAGATCAATCTTCATTAGCATTTTAGTTTGGAGCAGTAATGCACTTCTGAAACAACCCTTCTGAACCTTCTTTCTGATTGTGTCTGCTTTTGTCAAAGCAAGATCACTTTCAGAGTAAAATTAACTTGCAAACCCTCTCCACCAGGACACCCTGTTTTTCATGTTGTGCAGAAAGGAGCACCCAAAATACTGGAGTTGTGCAGCTTATGTCTGTACATACAAAGCACTCATACAAAAAGATTTCAAACCACTCAGAAATGTCATCATATTTGAAATGCTCTGTATGAAGCCAAAACTAATTTGCTAGTCACCAGCCCTCTGGTTTTACAGCTCATTCATTTGCTGTCCGCAGAGATTTTTTTCTTGTCTTGTAATTTCTGGTGCTTGCTTTCTTTGGCTACAACATCTTGCTACTGAACCCCTTCTGTTTTATTTTTTTGTATTTTTTTTCCTTGCTTTCTTTGCCAGCTTCCCTGTTGAGCCTACCAAAGGTTCAAGTGTAGTTTTTTTCTGTGATTGTGAGAAAAAGTGTTTCATATCAGTCCAACCTGTGGGCTGATGTCCTGACCCAACTTCAGGCTGAGTCCATCATTTGAGGAGAAATAAACTACTCCTGGGGTTTGTGGGACACTGGTTCCCCTCACCAGGTCAGATCCCCACCCTCTCTATGGAGCTGCCCAGTCCTGGGGCTCGGGCTGCCTGCCGGACACCCAGTTCCTGGCTGGGAAGCATGTCTGGCTCTGTGTGCCTGAACCTGCCCCATTGCCTGCCGTGCCGTCCCTGCGCTGCCCCCAGCCCAGAGAGAGCTGCTGACCCTGGTGGAACTTCAGCATGGATTGCACTTATTCTAGATGGCCAATTGAACTATAATGCCATGTAACACAATTTAGCTATCGGGTCTTCAGTGCCTTGACCTGCTAATTCTCTTGTAATCATCCCACTACTTGTGAAAATAGACACAGCACCAGAATGGTGTTTCAAACCTTTAGGGAGAAACTGTCTAATCTCTATGGTGCATAATACTAAATAAGATCACTGCATAATCATGAATGTTTGAGTGGGTACATATGAGTTATAACTTCCTATGAGGTCACTGATGAAATACTAGGAAGTTCTCTGATGTTTTCACAAATTCCTATTTAAAATAGTCAAGAAAAAAGTATTTTTTAGTTTTTTGACAGTTAGAGCATTGCATCAAAGAAAAAGATGCATTTTTTTACAGACAGTTCAAGAAAGAACTGTTTTAACTATAGTTAGCCTGATCACCCACTTCAGAATCTTCAGCCAGAAGTAATTTCTCTTGTCTTTTTAAGACTATCAGATTTCTTGTAATTTGCTTAGACTGATTAGGCCAATCTATCTATGAATGATGGTTTTTGTAAAAATGACAGTCCATTGCTCTGCTGTATGACTTTCAACCTTACAACTTTATCTGAAGATGAAATATCTCATAATGTAACAGTAGAATACATTGCCTGAGAGTACAATTTATGCAGTTCACCTCTTGCTGCTTTTTGTTTTGATTTCTTGAAATAGTCTCATCTATTTTTTGAACCTTGAAATTGGGATGTTTTAAAATTATATTAGAATTCACATGAATGAAAAGTCTAGTTATGCTTCTTCATGCCTTCAAGATCTGTTTCTGGCCTCTTTTAGCACTTTCAAGATTTTACAAGATACTTACAATGGTATGAAAGATAGAGCACAGTAATGTTTCTAAATGTATACAGTGCACAAATTTGTGCTGCTGTTCTTATTTCCTGAGACAATTCATCATAACACATGAATAACATCATCATAAAGCTGAAATTTCATCTGTTATCACAACCTTTAGTATGCTTGTCTATAAGATTCAGAACTTTGGAACCAAAATGGAGCAACTGTTTAGCTGATATTAAGAAAAGTTTCATGTCCTCTTGCAGATGGATACCACATGTATCATGACAAGAGTGTTCACCAACATGCAGCCATGGATTATTAGCTTATGAAGTTTACTTAACATGATGTTCATGGCGTCTCCCATACTTACCCATGAAAAAAAAACCAAAAATCTAGCCCACTGGTCTTTTCCCCCCAAATAAAGTTCTTCTTACTACCCTATTTTTTCAACAACACAGAATCAAGTTCAGATCCTTTTAATCCTATAATTATCTTTTCAGGGATAGGGTTTTTTCATTTTTAGTTTTTAATTATGCTTTTAAAGAATAAAATTGGGGGGTTATTTTTTAAAAGTAGATACAATCTTATTCCTTGTTAAGGAATGGAGTCCTGTTAGGCAGAGGGCTATGGGACTTCCTGCAATATCTTAAATTCATCAAAGGCAGATTTCATCTTGGTTTATATATTGTTATACATGTTTCTTACAACCCTTCTCCAAAATTTATTTTTAACAGCTAGCAGAAAATGGAAAATAACTGTGATAACAGGGACTATTCGTGTGTAAATATACTAAGCTGAATCTTTATGATTGATGGTTTTGCCACAAATATAAAGAAAGATTGGACAATTATTAAAAAATTGTGGTTCCTCCAACAAATTGCCAGAGCTTATGTACTTTATGACTCTGTCATCTTTAATTTATTCTAAACATTGTTCTGAAGTGTCTTCAAATGTGGTCAAAATTTCACCACAAATAATAGTTCTTCAGGTAATTGAGGATTATTTTTTATTGCAGTGTATTGGATATGTTAAAATCGCTGGAGAATTATCTTACTATATCTTATTATTTGTTGTCACTTTAATGATGATTTATTCTTCGAGTCTTAATTTGGATCTAAATAATATTTCATAAATTAATTTTAAGTTTGAATTAATTCTTTTCTAGAGTACGTATTACAGTTAGCCATGTTTTCAGTTGTAATCACAATAGCATAATATTGTAAATACTGCAGACTATGTTATTTTTTTAATAAAAGAAACACTTTCTGTCCTTGAAATGGCACTGCTCTAGAAAGTGCAAATGCTTCTCTAAAACATAGCAGTACTCAAATTGAAATTAAGTAATAGATTCCTAGTTTTAGATGGTTTAGGTATATCTTCCTTTCACTGGGACTGATGAGGTTTACAGGCATTTCATTTGTTATATTTATAATTTTACTTTTTCTTTTAGTGAATGTATTAGAAGGATAATTCATTGTATCACTAATATATGATATCAGAAATTTTTATCTTCAAGCTGTGAAGACTAGTTGCTGGAGGTAGTCAGGGGATCAGGTTCCATGCCAGCTCTCTTCTCTGCTGCCTTCTCCATCATGTTCTCTTTCCAAGAGGACCCCCACTGATTCTGTTTTTTGCTTGGCATTTCTTCCGTTTTGCTGTCTACCTTTGAAAAAAATGTCTTGTCCATTTTTTCTTGTCCTCTGGTAACTCAAGATTCAAGGGGAAATATTCCAGTTCTTGAGTCAGTGATGCTGCATTCTCTCTTATTCTCAATTGATCACAAAAAAAAAAAAAAAAAAGACTAGGGCGTATTAGCTTAATTACATAATTATGTAGCGGTGTCCAAAGAAATCAGCATCAGACATAAATTTTTTGAGATGTGAGCTCTCATGTAATAGCATGTAATAGTACTTTCAGTGAGTAGAGTAAGGGCGCATATACTGCAGATGAGGAAACCATGTGCCAGACAGAGCCATGTTAATGATGACAGGAAAAGGAGAGGAATAGTACTCCCTTGCTTTTTGCACATCCTGTTGAAATTAGTTACATACATACCTATGTTTCTACATAAACAAATATAAAGATAGCTAGAAAAACAGAGTAGAGCTATTCATGGATATAGAAATGTATGTAATATATAATATCTGCAAGAAAATATCCTGCTTTTATTAGTATGGAATACTCCCAAAATATATCTTGGCATAAAACTAAGAATCTTGCTATATAATGTAAGAAGGTGTGTTATGTGACATATGTGGCAAAATAAAAGGGATATATATATAAAAGGGGATATAGAAATATCTATATTATATGTACAAATTCTAACAAATATAAAAATTTAAAATCTATCCTTCTTTAAATACATTTTAGTTTACTCAGCATAAAATGTGCACTGTGAAAATAGATTCATGAAACACAAGGGTAAGCACGGTACATGATGAATTTTTTAATTTTAGAATATTGAAATATCTGAAATACATTTCCAGAAATTCCTGAACATGTATTACAAATGTGTTTTATTCAAGAATTTCTTAGAAAGGAATAGCTCCACATAAAAAATTCAAAGGGTGGAAATATTATTGTAAGATATTGCTGATGAGATAAATCCACTGAAAGCAACATGCATTTGTAAGAAGTTTTAGAACTAGACAGGCATAATTGATCTGCATAGTGCTATCAGTGATTGTAGAGTCTAAGGCACCTAATTTGTTGATAAGCATTTTTCAGCAAATTCTAACAGTAATGGTCACTCTGGTTAAACTGTTTTTAAGTTTTGCAAGAGTTCAATTTAGATTGCACAGATATTGAGATGTATCTGTATAAAATAAAGGCAAAAAATTTGGCAGATAATGCAGTAAAAATCAATTCTTGCTAATAAATTTCAAGATAAATAATTCTGTTTCCCTCTGTAAAATCAGCTATTTTGCCTGAAATAGCTTATGACAATATTTCAAATTTAAAAATCATTATTGATAGCTTACAATTATTATTATTATTATGTTCTGAATGTAGAAAAAGATAGAATAATGGCATACACTTCCTTAGATGGTTTCCTTAATTAGCAGTCATACCAATACTGAACAACAAAGATTATATCAAAAAAACCCACACAACCTTTTTCATCCAAGCTTCCCAATTTAAACATCTTGCCCAGACTTGAATACCTGTACAAAATCTAAAAATGAAAATCAGAAGAATCCCAGGCCTCTAAGTGTAATGTTATTTATCTCATCCAGCAATATATTTAGTAGGTATCTCTAGGGTTGGAAAAATAAATCATATAAAAACCAGTTTAAAAATAAAATTATTTATCCATCTAAGATCAGGCCACTCTTCTTTGAATCATATGTTTGAATATACAATCTGGAGAATGCAAAATGTTGGTATAACTACACATATACCTGACAATTTTTACTGGGTGTGTTGCTTTCAAGTATTTTTTTATGTGATGTGTGAATTATAATAGGACCAGATATTGACAATAGACACTTGAGTCTGTTGTCAAATTCTTATCTGAATGAATGTACATACGGAAACTATTTCATACTTGTTAAATTCCTTTACTCCTTGCACATGCTGAATAAGTGTATGTTTAAAAATTAATATTTGACAGAAGAGGAAGTTAAGATTCTGTTTTGTCATTGTTTTAGCAGGAATTTGCATTGCGGAGTTTTTAATCAGACAGCCAACCTGTTCCTTGACCTGAGTAGTACTGGACGTTGTGACAGGTAATTCACATTCAAATTATTGCTACCACTGATGACAAACAATAAAAGACATAGCCAACTTCTTAGCTCTAAACTCAAGCACTGCAACATTGCAAATTTCTTTACTAAAGGAAGTACAAATTTTCAGGTTTTTATTTAATTAAATATCATGCTGAAGTAAATTATTCTTTAATAAAACATACATTTGTATATGAACCAAATTGTCTTGGTATAAACAATACATTATTTTATTAATATTTTAGATTAATAGTTTGCAACTGAATGGGATTTTTTCTAAACACAGGGTACTTATTCATTTATGTATGTTTACACTTGTTCCCAGCATAAATGAGCATTTCCAATATTTATAACAGATATTTTCATATTCCTTAGTTTTATTAAGTTTCAGAGAGTATATAAAAGTTATAAATCATTTTTTTAAGGTTCTTGATGTTTTTTCAGAAGTAATGGTAACTAATTGGATAAATTTTTTGACATGTGAGTTCTGATCTCATTGTCTTGGGCTCAACAAACTTTTTTGTGTATGGCAGCTCCTCCCCCTGAAGGAATCTTTTTACAGTCCTGCTGTTATGTTCTTAACCTTTGCCATGACCACCACCCTGAGGCATTTGAGCTGTCAGATAAAAGAGCAGAAAGAGGCTAGTGAAAATTGTAGAATGCAAAAAGCTTTGTAATGCACTAATGAATTTCCTGACAGAGCTTTACCTCCACTGCTGTCACATTTCCTTAAATAATAGGGAGATTTTTCCTCTAATGGACAATGGAGGCCGTTTGCCTAATGAGAACTTGCAGAGGCAGCCTGCCCTGTGTCTCTGTCCCTTAACTGAGGTGAAACAATCTTGCCTGGCTACAAGCAAGTGGTTAAGAAGCAGTCATATTCAAATGTACCTGCCAGTAATTAATCTGTTTAGGTTTGGGTTTTTTTATTGTTTTTGTTTGTTTGTTTGTTTGTTTTTTCCCCCCAGTATTCATATATAATGTTCTATGGGCAGTAGAGCATTAAATTGGTTTCCGCTGGCAGTAGTCATTCAGGGGTCATCAGAACCATGTTACTCTGCAGAACATGCTTGATGAGAGGTTGTTTCTATCAAGAACTTGGCATCTGAAATTTCCAAATACTCAAAAGATTTTCCACCTGATTATCTTTGCTACTGTTATTGTGGAAAAAGCTGATTTTTATTTAATGTCATGTAGATAGATAAAAGTCATTCAATGGATAGTTTGTCTACCTCTGTTGTAACCATTGAACAGTCAGTAATTGTGTCAAGATTCCTAAGGAATTTTTCAGTATCTTCTAGCAAAGATTTTTGTTGCAATTACAATATATTAAAGAGAGACTCAATTTCTTGCTTTGTCGCTAGATACTTTTTTGGGGGTCAGGGGATGTGCAATAGAAAAACAGAGATAAATCTGTTCCTTTTGATGCTTATTAAATGGACTTATTTGAGCCTAAGCCTATTCTAAAATCTTCCTGAAGTCCCGATCCCTGAAAATGAATAATCTTTTAATTTGAAAATAATGCATTTTTCCTAGAAGTCATCAGAAGGTTTTCAATGGTTACATTGACTCAAAATATATTTTTTGTTACAAATTACTTTTTTCTCCTAGTGTGGGTATTAGAAAGATGTTTTATTTTACTTCCATTTCCCATTTTATGATATGAAATTATTGCAATAAAGGACGAGTAAAATATAACGTAAAATCAATATTTCTGGGGTTTTTTTTGTTGTTTTGTTTGTTTGTTTGTTCGTTTTTTTAATTGCAGTCTTTATAGCTGGAAGATATGTCCAGAAATCAATTGCTTATTTTAAATTGAGAAGTGCGTGTTCTATACAGGGTTAAAGCACAAACCAAATGGATTTCGTTTCTTTCCACTTTAAAAGAACAGTATATTGTAGACCAAATGAAAAACCTTGCACTGCATGGATTAAGAATTATTCCTCCCCCATCACTTCCACTGTTGAATTATATATATATTTATATAAGTATTTATTAAGACATTATGAAAGACAGATTATTAAATCAATAATTTAGAATTCACACTATTTAAATGAAAAATCTGTAAGTTAAACTAGGAACTTCAACCTTATGTGTCTATCTAATAAGTATTGGTGACAAATACAGAATTTAAAAGAATTTACAGAGACATAATTCTTTTTTAAATTGTTAAATAAATAATTCTTTTTCAAGAACACAAACCTGAATCTAGTTAAAATTTGCAAGTCAAGCATGAGTTTCAAATACTGAACAGGAAATTGCATCACATGAAAAGCAAACATTTTTTCTCCTTCAGAGATATTATATATTCTTCCTTAGTTGACTTTTGAGCATGTATTGCTAAAGATGATAAACTTAACTAGATACTAAAAAATTTATACAGAGTAATTCATAGCGTTTTGCCTTTTTAGATTAAAACATTTTTAGCTAACATTTTTACTTGCATTTTTAATCAGGGACATATCACCTAAATATCACAGATACTATTTCAATGCTTCTCTCTTTCATTGATGATTTGGTTCTTTAAAATTTCCTTATCCAAACTGTGTTCATTTCTGTGCAATGCATGAAAAGTAAAGGAAACTAGGCACAAGGCAAAGGGAGTTAATCTGTTCAAACTACTTAACGTCTGCATGATTTTCTGAGCACTTTAGAACATCAGCAGTAGTTTTAGAAATTACAATTTCAGTCCTAGTTGTAGAAATTAATGTTTCACTGACTGATTTCCATTTTCTTCTTGTGCTCCATAAGCTATTCAGAAAGATGGGTCATCTGGTAATTTCACAGAAATATATCCATTTTCTAATTTCTTTAAGCCTGATATACTCATTTTTTTAAAGAAAAGAAAGACATGAAGATATTAACCTCCTGCTGAATGAAGTAAAATTCCTACTCCATAATTCTATAGTTGAAAACTGCTATGATTTTTTTTTTATTTTTGTGACTTGTTTTGTTGACCTCTGTTGAAAAGAACATATATATCCTGATGTAAAACTTCTTTAATATTCATTAATATACCTAACTGTCCTCTATGAACAAATTTTAAAAATTACTGGTTTTTTAAATGTGAAACTGAAATGGTCAGCCAATCAAAACAGTATCAAATATTTGAAAGGGGAAAAGTTACCACTGCTCTATAGTAGTAGAATATGTTTAGAATTTGTCATGAAAATATGTTGATATTTTGATAAAAGTTGCAAGTAAAGTTCCTTGTCATGATAAGAGAGACCTTATGAATACCCAAATTAGGTTTATCTACAGATTTGGACTGAAATTATCCTCCAGACTGACTAGAAAAGATGAGCTAGTAGTCAGGATCTGTGGTAAAATATGTTTTCCTTTCATACTTACAGATACTGAGATTGCTTACAGGGATGCAGCAATATGAAGAGCTTTGCAACTCCCTAGGAAAGTCATGTAGTCACAAAAAATGTTTGCCATGTGACCGTTTTATATTTTTACACATTTGATTGAGTTTTATAATTTTGAAGCTCATTTGCTATTGTAAAAATGTAGCAATATTATAACTACATTTTAGTAGATCTTGCAAGATTTGGTGGCTTCCTGTGAACCCAGTGGCATCCTTATCCATTGATTTGAATAATAGTTGTGCTTTACAAACATTCATCACTCCTCGGCAAAAGTTTATCCAGATCTTAGCTACCTCAAAAATCTGCAAGAATCTGGTGAAAGAAGTTTTCTGGGAATCAGAACTTTGTGCTAAATTTAAGGCAGTAAATTCAACTGCCTTCAAATCTTTCATTGCTCTTTCAATCTTCCTCCTTTCCTGTTTTCCTGCCTTTTCCTGTGATACTCCCTAATGAGTTGTCTTTCAAACAAAAAGACAAAAAAGAAATCAACAAACAAACAAAAAATAAGCGAAAACACCACCAACCACCAAGAAAAACAAGACAAACAAAAACCCCGCCAATCTCCCCCAAGCTACAAATCAAAAAAAAACCCACCAGTCCATGCTTACAAGCATTCATTTATACAAAAAGCCTTCTTGCCACCCCCAATACATTGCTGCCTTTACTCAACTTTTGGAAAAATTTTTTGTGTTGTCTCATCTACTGCATTCTGTTTACCTCAATGGATGAATTAACTGAAGGACTTATGTTGTAGTGATTTTTGTCTTTAATTTTACTAATTTTTATTCATCTTTGGTTTTTCTAGAACTATGGCCGTTGTTTCTAATTGTAAGAAAAGTGTCATTTGTGAAATGGTAGCTACACTATCCTATATAAATTATATATAGTCTAAGTGCCTTATGAAATTTATTTATTAGCACTTCAAAAGACTAACCTTTCAAATGTAAGGCTATTGTCTCAGTAATACACAGGTCATTGCAAATATTAAGAAGTCAGATCCATGTTTTTCTCTAAGTATACCCTGACACTATTATACTGGCTAATTGGTTTGTGCAGCATTATTCCAGCATGAAATAGCAGACATAAAACGTCTGGGAACTGTGACTTTTGTGGCATCCTGTTAGTAGAAAATAAGATTGCAGACTATAAAATGCCTTTTCTGTAACAAGTATCACTGCTGTATCCTATAAGACTTAATTACAAATTGGCTAGTTCAGCTTTATACAAGGCCTTGGAGATGAGGGTTTTTGGCATGGCAATAAAGGCAGTTTAAAAAAATTTTCTCCCTTCTGTTCGACCTGAAAATCAGGATTTGTATAGATAAAGATATTCTGTGCAAACATATAGCATTTTAAGAATTCTCTGAAGAGCTATGCCGGCCTAGTGTTTGTATACTGCATTGTCAGGTGTGCAATAAGTAAAGACTCCAATAAGTAAAAGCTGGACTTTTTACAGGCCATTGTTGAATATGTTTATTCCATATATCTCTCTAAATAAGGATTACTGTATTCAGCATCTAAGACAATATAGGTTAGTTAGTTAGTTAGTTAGTTAGTTAGTTTGTTTGTTTGTTTGTTTTGTGTGTGTGTGAACTTTCTGAAAATTGGCAGAAAACTGAACAGTCTGGGTATAAGGTGAAAATTGCAGAAAATGTTTGTGCCTGAACCCTATTAATTATTAACTCTTGCAGACACTCTTAATGCAAACAGCACAGTGCACTGCACATGTCTAGGTGACAGGCTAGGGATGTGTTGATGAGAGATAATAAATAAAAAGCACAAAATTTATGCTGTCTGTCTCTTAACAGGGAATTTAGATCCAGAAAAGAAAGGTATCCACATCTAATGAGCTACTGTGAAGGCCAGAATTAGTGTTCAGTAATCATATTATCATTAAGATTGGAAAAGACCTCGAAGATCATTCAATCCAACCATTATTACATATATCTCAATTTGGTGCTCTCTTTTGCATGACTTGCAACCATGCAGTTGTCTTTAAATCATATCATTATGTAACTACTTATTCTGCCTTTGATCTTTCAATGACAGTGTAGTGAAGAGCATTTGTTTTTTATTAATTTGAAGTTACATTATAAAAATATTCTGAATAGTTGTATGTGTGACTATTCTGTAATATATTGGTAAGTAACTGATCTAAATGCCATTGTAAAAAGTACTTCATTGTACTGCTGCTTTGTGCAAACTGAAGTGCAGAAATCGTCTTATTGAAAACTCTTAAGGTTTTTTGAAAAGTACTTTTCTTGTTTGAGGCTGGCTACATCCCAAAGTCCTCATGTACCAAAGGAAATCCTCAAAAAATGTGTTAAACTAAAATTAAGCTTAACATACTTCTATGGACTGAATTTTTCATATTCTTGTTACAAAGGAAGATGAGAAAAGAATTAATAATTTGAACATGCACAAAATTCTTTAAACTGCAGATCTGATGTCAACCCCAGAAATCATATGAAGGGTCTGTTCACTGAACACACCACTGCTTATAAAAGGACAATGACTATCATTCTCTTATGTGCTGCTGGAGGAAATACTGGCTTCTTGATTTGTCTCACCTAGATCAGGTCCTTGGGAATTAGGAGCTTATATTACTCTGGATGAATGATTTATTTTTATTAAATTCTGGTTTGGGCTGTTCATAGGAAAAGAGACCCCTACAAGATTGACTTCATTATACATGAAACCTATTTTCTGTTAGCAGATAAGGACATGAAGAAGAGCGAGGTGCAACAGGCAAGAACCAGTTAATGTTCTTCAGTCTGGGGAAGACCTATCAATTGGCATGTAATATACAAGTTTGGCATGTATAAATGTAATAACATAAGCACCATTTTTTGTTATCTTTAAAAAAAAAAGACAAACAAAACCTTACATCCTGTACCTCTTCAACCAGATTTAATAACAGTAAGATAAATAACATGAGATCTTAACATAAAATTCTATTTCAGAATCCAATATGCACAAGGACTGAAAAGGAAGATAAAATGTTAAAACTCCTAAAAAGCTAAGAGTTCAGAAGAATATAAAGACATAGAAAGCATTCTATTTTTTATATATATGTTTTGCTGTTGTTTTCTTCCAGAAAAGCAATCAGCATAGTTTTGATGAATATGCAAGGAGAGATTTCCAAGAGAAATGTGACTGAAATAGCACTGTAAATTAAGGCACTGCTTTTAATATATGTATTTATTTTAAACCAAAAAGTAGTATTCACTCTAATAAGCAGTACATCAACCTATTGCTCAGTCTTTCAGGGCAAACTAGTCCAATGCCTGAAATACACATCAGGCAACAACTCTGCACTGATGGAATAAATGCCATAGCAATCCTTTAGGTCTTTTACTTCTCCCTTTTCTTATAGAATACCTGAGTTTGTCTTTCAATACTAGTTTGTCTTTCTCAGCTACACACACTAAAACATTTCAAACATGCAGGAATTCTTTGAATGGAATCACAGGAAAATCTGAAGCTATACTTTGTCACTCTTCTGCAAATCTTAGGGAAAAAAAATCTGTCACTTCTACAAACTTGAATCTCTCTTAGCTGAATGTGTTTAGCTTTGTGATGATCTTAAATTGTAAACCAGAATACAGTACTTACCATGACAATGTATGCAATTTTTGAATGGCATATATTAAGAAAATCATATTTTTGTACTCAGATTGCAACTTTATGTCAAAGGGAAGGATTTTGCTAATTATTTATACGGGCCCTGTCTTTCACCCTCATCTCTATTTATCACTGTCTATAGCACTATGACTGCTTAGGATTGTCATCCTATTAACAATAGCTTAAGCAAGACACAAGTCTTTTGCATGTCTGCAGATAGAGCCATCCAAATTTACGGTGTTTCTGTTCATTAATTTTACTCATGTACAGGCCCACATCAAAAATGCACAAGTCAATGCTTAACTTCAAAAAATGATCAGACTGTGAAATGATCATAAAAGCAACGATAATGGGCAAGATAAGTCGTCTGCTTCAAGATCTTGTGTTAGACAGTGCTTAACTGCAGATGCAAGTATAAATTAATGCTTCACTCAGTTTAACCTCACAGCTTCTGACATCCTATAGTTTAATACCTTCTGAACTAGAAATTGTCTCTACATCCTTCTGTTTGATATCACTTAATAACTGCAACAGTATTTATATTGGCAGAGCATGTTGCCAATAAGTTTCACAAGTCATTTGCATATTGAGTAAAAAAAACCAAAAACAACCTGAATTTCACTTAGTTCAAGAATAGTTATTGAATATTTCTTTACATTATTTTTTTGGTTTAATATTATGGGAAATAACAAATAACACTTATTTCTCTCAATTGCAACATATTTTCTTCTCCAATAATTTATTTTTACAGGTAAAGAATCCCAGTTGATTTAATATTTCTTCATACACAAATCTTTTCATATTTCTTTTTTCCTTATAGATTTTCTTTCAGTTGGGGAGATCTGAAAGATCTTCAGCATTCAAGATAAATAGGAATTACATAATTATGAAGTATTGCAGTAATGTTTCATAATTTTCTTGTATATTTTTTTTTCCTCTTCTCTAATATTTCAGTTTTGATTGCTGCTATGGAACTGTTTTCACAACACTAACTGCAATAACCCTAGTGCTTTTTCTAAGATGTTAGTTTAGAACCCATTTTCATGTATATGCACAAATAAACATTTTCCCATAATTTTTTCTTTACACTGATTATACTGAATTTCTTCTGCCATTTTATGGTTTGGTTACTTAGTATCATAAAACACTTCTGCAACTCTTTGCTGTCAACTTTAACCTTTCTAAATAATTTTGACATAATCATATAGTTGCAATTGTTTAATTCCATTTCCAGATCATACACCTAGAAATATACTAAAAAGCACAGGTTCCCTAAAAGGTCACCAAAGATTAGTTGAAACAATTATTTATTCCTGTTCTTGGATTAGTTTTTTTAGCCAGATGGTAGCACATACATATTATCTTATTTAGAAGACCTCTCTTCCAACTGGACAAGTGTACAACTTACTAGAAGAGCACCTCATAAATTAGGGAAGAATGTTCTTCCAAAAATACACCTTAACTTATAGGGATATTAACACCTTTGCTTATCAAGATAAATATATCACTATATTTTTATACTTAAATATTTTTTGAAAGTTAACATGAGATAAATATTAGCTGTCTTGTTGGGAAAAACAGTGAGTTAATGAATGTGCTGTTGACTTCATTTTTCATGGTCATTCAAAAATGGCTTCTTGTAAGGATGAATATGCACTGAAATTTATTGATTGTAAAGTGCTCTAATCCCAAAATATACTTTAAGAGTTAAAATTTGCAAGTGCTGAGAAATCAATGCCCAGCAGAAATTAATCTGTTTCTTGCAATTACTTTTTAAATTACCAGAATTAAAGATTTTATTTTCTACCTACCTGGTACAAGAAATTTACAGTAAGTAGACACCCTTATATGAAAAAAAGTCATTACAGATTCAACTGAGAAGGTTTCTTTTCAATTTAAATTTAGGTTGTAATATTTTTAATGTATTTTAGGGGGAATTGTGATCTATTTTATTTATTAAAACAATTATATTCATAGAGAGATAGATATGTAGACATAAATATCAGTTTTATACATGGGGGCAACCTACTTCATTGTTTCGTATCATGTAGATGCATTGACTTAGTGGCCCATACTTACAGGTCACCAAATTGTGTATACACTGACTTAGTGGCCCATACTTACAGGTCACCAAATTGTGTATACACACACACACACACACACACACACACACACACACACACACACATATATGTACATACACACAGTTCATACAGGTGATAATAAAGATGATATATTAAAAAGTTCATATAAAGTTATTGAAACCCTGGAAGAAACCTTAGGAAAAATATTCAATAGCATATATTAATTTGACAACACAATCCCTGCATGAAAGATAAGCGAATATTGAAAATCATTAGTATGCAAATTCTACACTATGATTATTGCCAAACCAGAGAAATGCATAGTGTTGTACCATCTTTCATCATCACTGATGAACAGCATCTTCTCCAGGGAGTCATCTTTAGTACAGGCGCTGCAGATATCCATGTAGATCACTAGAATTAACAACAGTGTTTTGAGCATAGAACATACTGCTTGACAACACAAAATGCCACAAGGAATAATCCAAATAATACAGGGAGGAAGCATCACATTAATGTGTGGATGATGTGAACTACTAATACATTTTAATGTATGTATTAATTCTTTGTGTGATGAACATTTTTTATAATGTGCTAATTTTGTGTTATTTTGGCATTCCATACCGTATGACAGCTGCCTGTTAATATAGGTTAGTAAGCAAATATACTGAAGAGAGGAATTGCATTTCTAGTGATCTGGATAACACCTGGTAGAGTTCTGTATCATTCTGCTGCATAGAATAACTGGTCTGATGTGATTAACTCTATGTATCCAGTCAGTATGGACCAGTAATTTATTGTTGTGCTGCTATGATTATGGACACAGACACAGATTTCTGTGCATCACCTTCCCAGGCTGCGGCAGGCCTCTTCTAGAAGTGCCTGTGTTTGGCCACTATGTGTGAGCAAAGCAATCACACTTCAGCATCGGGCCTGAAGCCTCACTGGCTGTGGAGTGAGTGCTTAAATGAACATTATAACGGGAAACATGCAAGTTTGCTGTGATTGTTTTGATTTTGCATCAAAGCCCTTCTTAGCTAATAAGTAGCTTCCCTAAGTAGTTGTTCCTCCCTACTTATCATCTATTGTATACTTTCCAATTTCCCGATTCTCATTACTGATGCCAATCAAATTCTCATCCATCTCTAAGTTACTGTAATATTGATATGCCTCTAACACACAGTACTACTGAATACAGTTCTTTGCATTAATGCTTTCCTGGAAGTTTATTTAAAGAGGTTGGCTTCTTACTATAAAATAAATTACAGTAATGCTGGCAGGACTTGAAGAAATCTAGATTGCAATGGAAATGTCTGATTCTTCTACATAAAACAATTCAGGGAAGTACTCACTAGGCATTGATCTTGTATTAAGAGTTTATTCCTTTTTAAAATGAATAGACGACACAACAAGTTTTGTGTCGCATGCCCTTATCCATCTAAGTTTTATGGCAGATTACTAAAGAATTTTAAAAAAATAAATGTATGTGATTAATGCTGTCCTGGTTTAGGGCAAATGGTGGGAGGAAACCTCCGAATGGAGTTCCTCTGGGAAAAACAAACCCCAACGACCCCTCTCCCACAACTGGTCCNCATTTTAAAAAATGCATTTTCTGGGTGTTTGCTTTTCATGAGACTTGAAGAAATTTTACAAAGCTAAAATGAGATAGAAAAGAAAGCAAAATATTTAGTTAAAGCTAGTAAGAGTAATGGATATGTAAGTGGGTATAAGTAAATAATAAAGAAATAACCTCACTCTTTCATTCCCTATTTATCCATCTAAAGGTTTCACTCAATGTTCTTGTAATTATATTATCTTTTCTCTTATAATTGTAGAAATGATTGCCCTCAACCGAAAACTCATTCTTAGCAATGCACCCATAAATCAAGATCACTTAGTCTAAAAAATGCCGTAACTCAGCCTGGTTCACATCTTCGCTGACACAACTATCCATTTATTTTTTCTCTCTCCTTCCTTGTTTCACCACATGAATATTGAAGAACAATTCAAAGGAGAATCACAGAGCAAAAGTCTCAGGTGCTAGATGCGCAATTGCCTGAATCTACACTAATCTATTGGGAAGGAGAACATGGAACAGTTTAAGCTATGCATTTCTACCCAACTCATGGGCAGTTTAGTGAGAAAGAGACCCAGAGCAGTCTGTTTATGTAGCTCTACAATCAGGACTATTACACTGAGTTCCGTAATTAGACTGGTCATCAGCTGAGAGGGATTAAATAAAAATCTTTGGACTCTGGTATTCCCACAAGTTACATTTTAATTTTCTTAAGACAATGAAGAAGGCTGGTAAGACAAGTAACGATAGTATCTTGAAGAAAGCCCTAATTGCTATTTGCTTGGCAGGAACCATGCAGTACATTCCAGTATTGAGCCACATATATTTTAATAGCATTTGATAGATTTTGGTTCAACTCAGAGATCACAGCTGACATTCAGTGAATGGAAGAAAAGATCCTGTTGTATTTGAAGCTTCCTCCTAACAATGTCTATCTTAAGCCATCTGATGAAACATTTAGCATACCTAAAAATTCTTCACAATTTTTTGGATATCTGTTCATGAAAACTGTTAAGAAAAATAACATAACAAACAGTAGTACTATCACAAAGATTTTGAACAAATACTACCTGCTTCTGTAAAATTCTTTTGCTCTTGAAGTACTGAAGTTTATGAATTATTATAAACAAGATGGTCATAAATACTAGAAGACCGAGGGTCTAATCTGAAACCAAATTTTTTTCATGATTTGCTGTAAAATCTCTTGCATTGAAACTGATATTGTGTATGTAACTTACAGCTGACAGTATTGCAGAGTGACCCTGATCAACGCTATTGAATTTGACAATAATTTTGATTCATGGAGATATTTAAGTTTATACCTCCTGACAGAGAGGTAAGGGTCCTTTACACATGTTGTACAACAGAGTGAAGGAAAATTACCTGTATATTATGGCTATATAATTTTCAGCAAATGTGACATTGTTGGAAGGAACATGAATTAAAGAGTGCGTGTATGTGCTTTTGATTATTTCCAACCTCTTTTGCATGAATTCACATTCATGCATAGTTGTTTGAATTGTAGAAATAAATGGGATTCTATGTGCATCTATTATTCATTATTGAGATGTGTTCATGTCTGAAGTTACATTTAACAATGCAATTTGTGTCACCCATCTTAGTATTTGTTTTCTCATGACACATGATTTTTTTTTTCAAACAGGGATAATTCTAACCTAAGTCCATAGTATTTTAGTTTCGTATAAAGGAGTATATTTTTGTAGTATTCTAAGTCTATCATGTGTCTCTAATTATTAAAAGTAGCCTTCATCTCCTATCTTTACAAAAACATACAGCAAGTACAATGTTATGGAATAACATAGTACAGAGAAAAAAAAGGTGAAGAAATATTTTTTAGAGAGGCATAAGGAAGCACAAATTAAAATGGAGTGCTAAACATTAAAAGTTCCTCCTCAGCTGACCATTAAATTTAACTGTAACAAAAATTCAGTGCATATCATCCCTAATGTCATTAAAGAAAACTGTTGCAATAAACAAATCTTCTGAGTGGAAGCGCTACTAAACCTGTCTCTTAGTTCCTTCTCAGTTCCTTCTCAGGTCTTCCAAATAATTTCTTTTTGCATGTCAACATTTACATGTATATTTAGTCCATGGTTAAGAACTGCGACTCTGATTAGCTTTACCTTGGGATTTCTAAGTCTTTAAGTAAAACATCTTGTTTCCCTTGGTTATGGCCTCTCATTTAAAACTTTTTTTTTTTTTTTAAACCATGTTATAATTGTAAAAGAATGAGAGTGTAAGATTTGTCTTTTTCTCTAGGTTAAGTTCCCTGGCAAATAAGAAGACTCTGGGGAGCCAGAGTTTGTTAGTTAAATCAAGGATATTGATCATGACCTGAACATAAATTTCTTAACTTTTCCCTGGTGACAACTTCCAAGTAGGATTAATGTTCTTTAGATCTAGCTCACAAGAAATTAATAACTTTTCTTTTTTGGCAACTGTAACTTTTAAATGACTTGCTAGATATAATCATGGATACTATATAGAAATTCTTACCAACTTGGCTTAATAGAATAGAATACTTTAAATAAACTTTATTTTAACCGTACTTTATCAAAATAATGCACTTAAATTCTGTGGCTATACATTATATAATGTATTTTCAATTATGAAATTAACATTTCACAATATGTTAGCAAGTAACAAAGGATGGTTATAATTTACTCTTAAATTTTGCTTCTCTTTTAATGTAATTTAAAAATCTCACTATCAGTTCCTGTGCTTGACCTCCATGACATAACCACTGGAGTACATTGTACTGTGCCAGATAATCTATATTTTTTTTTAGATGGCTTATTCCTTTTCAACCTATTGAGTAGCCCTGGACTGGCAGTTGGGTATTCTGGTATTACATTGTAAAAAGACATTCACAATTCCTTACAGATACGACTGAAGGACCAATTTTTTTTTATCTCCTTAAATTCTCAAACTCTACTCAGAATAACCTCTCCATATTCAAGGAACTAGATCCTGTAGTCCGAGTTATTTTACATGTTATAGATATACAGGTTTATATAGTACTGAATTAAAAACATGAGTAATCATGTACTTTCATGTTCATATTTTTAACTCAGTCCATACTAACCATAGAAAAACATTGAATTGGATCACTATTCAAAGGCTTCTCCATGTATTGTTCCATGTTTCCATGTATTCTCTGGAACCCTGAAGCAATCATCTGTTGTCAAACATAACATAGTGTTTGATAAATGACTGAATATGGCAGGTATGACAATCCTAGCTCTATCAATAACTGCAGGTTTTCAATAATAGATCCAATCCTGAAGCAAACATTTATCTTTTTTTCAAAACTACATGAAAATACTTTAAAACTTCTACTCCTCAGATTAGATTCCCCCTTATTAAATAGCATATCATGGCACCACTGATCTGACTTTGATTCAAAATCAAATGGGTTTCAAATGGCCTACAACTTTTGTTCAGGTTCCCACAGTCAAATCTATCGATGCATAATCTGGAATACTAAAAATGTTGTATTTCTTTTTGATATACATTTTTACTGCATTTTGTCATATTGAGATATTGAAAAATCTTTCAACTATAGACCTGAATTTGCACATTTCTGCATTCAGTCTGCTTATCTTCATTTCAGAGACACTGGTGTTATTTCACACATTATACTATGTGAAATATTAAATGCAAAGTCTTTTTAGATTGCCAATCACTTCCCCTTGTGAACATCATATGAAAACCATATGCAATACCATATATGACAAAACTAAGTAAGCAGTATTTGGCATTTTTGTTGACTGCGATTCTTCTTTAATTAATTTGTACTGTTAGTTTTCAGATGGATTTCTTTTAAGATTCCCAATATAAGCACAAAATTAAATACTTTGTACTTAACTATATTATTTTAGTTTTTACATTAGAAAAAAATTCTTACAATATAAATAATATTTTGTGAGTATAATCACCCAGCAATAAAACCTAATTTTTTTCATCTTTCTACATGAACTTATTGAAAATATAAAAAAATTGGGAGCTTCTACTTTAAACAGTTATGTTATTTAATCAGAATACAGCTGGTCTATGAAAATATAGAAACAATATGACAGTTTTGTATATTACACCATTTTGCACATTGCTATGTTTGTCTGGGTGGTGGATTGTCAGAGAAAACTGTAAACGTTGTTTTTCTAAGCTGCTCATTGAAATGATGTCTAACTTTCATGTCTTTTCATGAGCATAATATTGAGCAATTTCTCACCTTTGGAAAGCACCAGTGATACCAATGTGTCAGTGTCTTCTCAATGTACTGTATAATTCCTTTATTTTATTGAGGGTTTGTTGAACTACATAATTTATTTTATTGAGGGTTTGTTGTTTTGTTTTGTTGGGGTTTTTTTAAATTTTGTGTGCATGCGTATATATACCTACACACTAGTTTTATTTAATATCTTTATTGATGACTTAGATGATGGGATTGAGTACATCATTAGCAAGTTTGTAGATGATACTAAGCTGAGTGATGTTGACACACCTGAAGGACTGGATGCCATCCAGAGACCTGGACAGGCTTGAGAAATGTGCCCATGGGAATCTCTTGAGGTTTAATGAGTGCAATGAGCTACACCTGGGTCAGGGTATCTGCTGATATAAATCCAGACTGGGGGATGAACAGATGGAGACCAGCCCTGTTGAGAAGGACTTGGGGCTGCAGGTGGGTGAGAGGCTGGACATGACCCAGCAGTGTGCACTCTCAGCCCAGAAAGCCAAACGTGTCCTGGGCTGCATCCAAAGCAGCGTGGGCAGCAGAGGAGGGAGGGGATTCTGCCCCTCTGCTCTGCTCCTGTGAGACCCCACCTGCAGTGCTGGATCCAGCTCGGAGGCCTCCAGCACAGGAAGGACATGGAGCTGCTGGAATAAGTCCAGACACCAAGATGATCAGAGGCATAGAGCACTTCTCCTGTGAGGAAAGCCTGAGAGATTTGGAATTGTTCAACCTGGAAAAGAGAAGGATTCTGGGTGTGTTAATGGTTACCTTCCAGTAGCTAAAGGGAAGCTGTACTGACAGGACAGGGGGGGAATGGCTTCCAACTAAAGAGAATAGTTTTAGATTGGATATTGGGAAGAAATTCTTTATTGTGAGGTTGGTGAGGCACTGGAACAGGTTGCCCAGAGAAATTTGGATGCCTCATCCCCGGAAATGTTCAAGGTCAAACTGGATGGAATTCTGAGCAACCTGGTGTAGTGAAAGCTATCCTTGCTTATGCCAGGGGGATAGAACTAGATGCTTTTTTTTGTCCCTACTAACTCAAACCATTCTATGATTCTATGAGATTCTATGAGATATTTGCTCTGATTAATTATAGTATTATACATACAGGTTATATATATTATCCAGTTATATATATGCAGGCAATATATATGAGATATACTTCATCATATTAAGATATGTATATATATACATTGGGAACACTATATGTTAAACCATATATTACATTTAGGTTATGTAACGTGATATACCATTGAATTGTACACACTTTACTCTACAATTATACATCATAAATATTACACAAAAAAGGAGGTTTAAAAACTATACAGAGTTATTCCAATTAATCCCCCCTATACTATGTATGCATTATAATTATAACTTTAAATAATGAATACATTAACCTAGGTGAGTGTAGATGTATGAAGGATGAAGGGGTGAACAAATTTTGCATCAGAGGAACACATCATAACCACAGACATGCAGATTTACCTGAGACACGTTTTTTTTCCCCCCTTTTACTTGCCTTTATTCATAATTTATTTCGTTTGGAGCATATAAAAGTGAGATCCGTGCTTTTATTTTAATAGAATCAAAGTCAAATTAGATTTTTTGTAGAGGGATTTTGAGAATTAAATCCCATTTTAGTTCTAATTCTGATAGATATTTTGCTCTGACTCTCTATCCAAAACTGATATTTTTAAATTATTTTTTGCAGCCTCAATCCCATAGTATTGTCATCTGCAGTGAGACAGAAGTCATGCTGTTCCCTTTTATTTCTTTGAAAGTTAAAAAAGAAAACAAAAACCAGGTACTAGTTCTCTGGACATCAAAAGTGAAAACCTCTTGACAGAAGTTCGGTGTGAATTTGATGAGCAATATTCAATCAGTTAACGACCAATTGAAACCCAGTTCCAGAAGTTTCTTCATTAAACTAGTGCTCATTTATTGCTCCAGGGCCTTATGTGATGGTGCCTCCTTTCCTTGCTGCAACCCTTCAGGTTTGGACCAAGACTCTTGGACAGAGGAAGGTCCAGTACTTGTTAGATTTTTACTGTACTTAGGCTCATATTAAAAGTCACAACTCTACTGTCATGATCCAGCTATTAAAATTATTAGAAATGCCTCTGCCTGAATTAAGGTGCAAATGAGACCATATGCAAAAGTCAATATTATGGATTTTCTTTAACATTAACTTCAATAAATGAGAGACGGACCGGGGAGGGAGGGCAGAGGGAAGAAAGAAATAGAAAAGAGATGGGGAGACAGAAAAATAGTAACAGGACAGACTTAGAAAAAATATCACCATTTAGTGGATCCTAATGACGTCCTGTTGGGCCTATCCAACTGATCCTTCTCAGCAGTGAGGGTAGCCCAAAAAAACATACAGTCCAATGGATTAATGTATGTTTAAGCCAGTTGGAATGGCCAGACACCTCTCCTGAGGGGGAGCAAGTTGAACACAGTCTCCTGCAGCAGACTCCTGTAGGAGATCTGTTGCTTCACTTTGCCTCACATCAGTCCTGTGGTACAAGGTCTCAGAAAGGAGTCTCGGGGAACTTTGAGAGGTCTTTAATGGATTATGTCACCTCCTCAGCTGCCTCTCATGTGAATGTCCTGTGGATGTGGCCTTCCTGGGGTGGGAGGAGGGTACACAACGGAGCCAGTTGGTGTAAGGGAGGATGCCTGTTCACTGCCTCTGATCAGAGGTTACGACGCACACCCCAAACTCTTCTCTCCCCGCCTTGGTGGGAAGTATGTGCAAACCTGCCCTCAGCAGATGAGCCTGTGGGCTATGGCCTCCCCCACCCTGAACTCAGACAGACCTGACTTTCAGGACAGCTGCTGGGTTTGGCTTTCTTGTGGATACATTTTTCTCCCTCAGCCTTGCTTCCTTTTTCTTAGACCTGAAATGATTGAACAATAGTGTCACCTTTATCTTAAGTTCTCTTAGGTGTCTTAACTCACAGTCGAAAGTTTCCCTCAGGAGGCATCTTCAGGCACAGGTGGGCTTCAGCGGTCACAGCCCCTTTATAAAGATTTCAAAAGTCCTTCATAACAATGTTTAAGCCATACACCATAACATTTCAGTCTCAGACATATATCTACTCAGTGGATATTCTTTACAGGCAATTGCTACAAAATTATTCTGACTGAGAATTTTGAACATTATGGAGAACCGGAAGATTTTATTTCCAGTGCATATTTAAATTTTAGGAAACATTCCTCCAGTTTTGGGCTAAAAACATGCAATCACGAAATACTTATATTTCAAGGAACAGTATTAGTCTTTCTGACTTGGTTTAACTTGTTTAAATATTTCCAAAGAGGACTTTATGTGCAAAAGGTCATACCAGCTAAAGCTAAAATTAGATATGAAGTTCATTATTTCTTAATTATTTTCTGCACATTATTTCAACTAATTCTAGAATCAAGAATCAATTTGTCTTTTCCAGCACTGAATTATGCATAATGAAAATTAATTTAAGAATACTTTCAGCCAGAATTAGTAGAGCTGTCAGTTCAGATGCCATTGTTTTTGTTAAATGGAATTGAGATTAGTAGACTCAAAGATGTGGAGAGTAAGATCTGTATCATGGGGCAGTTTTTCCAGTTGTTTTAAGAACTGACAGGACTTGGTTCCTGTATAAAATGTTTAGCAAGGTCCCAAGACACCCATAGTCAAAGCAATTCAATCTGCATTCTTGTTGTGCTGTGAGAGGTCATTTCCCCAGTGCTATCAGGCAAGTGTCAGCGGTGACAGCTTTACGAACCATGAACTCCAGTGGAAAAGTGCAGTTACTTATCTGGCTTCATCACTATACAGAAAACAGGGGTAAGTCAGGCATTTCCAAACTCTCTATGTTTATATCAAAGTATTCATAGAAAACCTTAGCTTTTTCTCCTCTCTTGCTCCCCAAATATTTGTTGTACTGTTCACAATATCAAATGTTCTCTGCTGTAATTACTTGGTCCAAAATTTTCAGTAATTCTGGTTTAAGATGCTCCCACTTTTTCTTTTCATTCCATACCACTACTGTTTGCTGTTCCATCCATCCTGTTTGTGCCTCCTTAACCAGCCACATTCTGTTGGCAGCAGCTGGTGATGGAGTCATTTGGTGAGTGGGAAGAACAAACTGATTCAGGTCTGAAAATGAGTAATCCCACTTTCTGTCCTCATTACAAGAAGGGCATGGAATAGTTTAAACTGATATTACCACCAAATGTGTCTTATCATGAAATCACCTCTTGACACTCCCAAGTTTTTTGGTTTCATTAAATAGTCAGATTTTTTTGGAGAACATAAAGAGGTAATTTTTATTTATTTTTAGCAAGGAAGCTGATGAAACTAAAAGAAATGCTTCATTGTATAAAATTGTTTCAAACACATTGAGCATTGTAAATGAGCAAGTAAAGAAACAAGTCAGAGGGAATGGTGCAGAAGTAAAGATACAGTGACACATTTCTGAGTCACATACACTAAAGTGGCTGTCTTCTACACATGACACCTTTTGTTGAGTTCTACTGCAGCTTGTGTAAATTGTTGAATTTGCAGCTAATTATTTGATTGCATACCAAGTGTGAATAATGGGTTGTACTATAAACACACAATATTTTGATTTTTCCTCCTGGGAATAACTGCAGCCAACAATAGAAATCAGATATTTGTAAAAAAGAAAAAAAAAAAACAAACAAACCAAAAACCCAAAAACAAAAACCAAAAATGTGTAGGGAAGATGAAAATATATCTGTGAGTATGACCATGTTTCTATGTTGTATAACATATACATCTTTGATTTTGCTTACTAATTGTATAGATAATAGGACAGAACAAAAAATCCAACAAAACATCATTTTTATCACAGGTGAAATCTGAAGAGAAAAGGAGGTAAGTATATAAAGTATTCCCCTTCTATGAGATGTTTTTCATTTTACCCATGAGAAACAAGATCTAAGAAATTCCTGTGTGTAGCAATAACTATATTAAAAAGTAGCTACCTTTAAAGACATGATATCTACAAATAACTCCAATAGCATTGTAAATACAGGAGGATTTTACACATGTGCTGGTAATAGAAACTAAATTTAATATCTCAGAGTGTTTGGATATTGAAATGAAAAAATTCCCAGTAATCTTCACAAAATCAAAACATTAAAGAATAAAATATTTTTTACAAATTACCTTTATGATTCATCATAAATGGAGGGTTAATGTTGACTATCACAGTGCTTGGGGAATCAATTTTAATCTCAGATATAATTCCATTCCATATATATATATATATATATATATATATATATTTTACTTTCCCCCAATTTTACTAAACTAAGTAGTTTAGTAAAGTTTCTTAATGAGTTATTGTAAAGAACAGGAAACAGTCTTCTGGCATTAAAAAAGCAGAAGAGATTGCATTCAAATGAAGGAAGAAATCTGAATCTTTAGGTCAATATATTAAATCAGATATAAAAGAAAGAGGAGCTAAATAAGAACAATTGAAAGTCTGCGCTGAGGAGCTCAGCCTTGGAAATTGTTCTGAATTGAAACAATTTACTTTTCAATAGCAAAATCATTTACTTCTTGAAAATGAACCGAGTCATAATTTTTGCTCCAAGGAATTTGTGAAGATCAAATCATACAATGATTCAGTTACTGAAATTACAAAGAAATTATTAATATGACTAAGGCTTCATTTTAATATCTGTTCCCTTGAGGGAGTTGTAAGAGCGCTGGACATCTCTAATCTGTTTTTTGTGTTGGAGGTTTGTTCCCCAGCAATTTTTAAAGACATAATCTTTTCATGAAAGGCAGGTGCTGATATTCATGAACATAGTTTGCCTTGAAAAACAATTGAAGTCCTGCCTTTCGTCCTGTTTGACCTCCTTTTTGGTACTTCTGTCTGCATATAATGAAAGCAAATTTCACCTGGAATATGTGTACAATGTCTACCAATGATTTTACTCAAAAATCTAATAGTACTTGAAGTTGTCATTCAGATGTAAGACACTGCTTTTCTCCTTGTATCCATTATCACAAGTGTGGGTTGGTGGGAAAATTCAATAAATTCAATTATGGTATTTTATATTCATTAAAGAAAATATTATGAAGAGAAGAACAATGCAGTGAAAGGACTTTAGATCATAAATGTGGATCTGTGTTGCTTACATTGCTGTTCCCTTAAAATGAAATATGTTCATAAGCTGCATGGTTACCTAGATTTTGCAGTGACTGGAAATAGTTGTCAATATAACATCATAGACTGGAATTATTTTTAGACTAAGATATGACAGGAAAGGGTTGGAAAAGGTAGAGGGAGTTCAGCTGGGCTCTTTGAAACCTTCTAGTTATTTATGCTTCAAAAAATTACTATAAAAATAATCAGTTATCACTCCAAGACTACTGTTCGATTTGAGGTCTTATAATGCTGCTCTCTGATTACTCTTGATTCATAAACCCACCAATTTTGGTGGACACAGAACACATACCTTGCTCTAGTTGATGCAAGGGTAACAACATTTTGTATCTTCAGCACAACCCTGCTCTTCTGCTGGTATACCACTCTGTAAGTGTAGCTATATATTTCTTTATATATTCTGTTCAATACCTGCATATAAAAAGATATATTCAAGACATGTAAGAGATTTCCATAAAATAAAAACTATTTTGAAATATTTCATAGCATATTTTTAAATGAGATAATGTAATTTATAATTGGACACATATATAAGGAAGTTTTTTTGTTTATATCTTTAATCTATACCAAATAATGTCTAAGTAGTCTATGTTCTCCTTCAAAAGGAGGCAGGGGTTATTCAAAAGAATATATTTCTCTCAACTCTATAGAATTTAAACTTACATTTATGTTTTTTTACCTTTGTAATTTATAAAGGAGGCTGAAATCTTGAAAGATTTATATCCCTAATATTCAATATACTTTATCTTCTACATTTCTTTGTGATTGGAAGAGGAAAAAGTAGCATAAAATATACAACTCAGGCAGACAACCTTTAGATGTATTGGAGCAAAAAACTAAAATGAACTGTAAAATGGAAATGTATGGCTCAAAAAATGCACCATTTACTGAAAACATCTATTGTAAAAGTTTTATATCATCCTATTTCTGTATATTTCTGTGTACTTCTATAGTTATGTTCATATGGGTTATTTTCAATAAGCTAGGCTAGCATTTGCAGACTCATCCATCAGTTTTGTTTCTTTCCTTGGCCCCAGGTGTAATCCAAGGCTAGTGGTTTTCCATATAGGTGCATGATGGTGTCTTGATTACTTTCTCTGTCAGAACTTAAAATAAAGGCTTAATCTATATATGGAAAACTTCATAGTGTTCAAATAGAAATCGTGTTTTAACAAGATATTTAACAATATTTTGACAAATATTTACATGTGAAGTTAAGTAATCAGTTCCAATTTTATCTTTTGTTATTTTTCTGTTTCCTTGTCTTTTGAAATATTACTCTAAAATACGTAGCTATAGAAGAGTTTCTGGTATGTGGCATGTTGATGGTATTGCAGAAGTAATACAGGTCGTCTTCAGGCTTATTTTGTGCAGGTAAACTGTCAGTAATGACTAACAATCAGCTAAGGTTGGTACATGTACAGGTTCTCAATGACAATTTTCACCTACCAAGAAAGACATGATTAGAAATAATTGGCAAATTAGATTATAACTCATACAGGTATGCCCATTTCCTCTGATGATTTCTTGCAAATGCATCTATGCAAATAAGAAGACACATCTCAAATTAGAATTCATGTTGCAGTCATACCAGATCTTATGAGTCAGGGGGTTTTTTGTTTGTTTCTTTGTTTGTTTCTTTGTTTTTGTTTGGTTTGTTGTTCTTTTTCAGTACTCTTTTAGACATAGAAGACTTTGTTTTGGGGTATTTATTTGTGGTTTGTCTCTTTCTGTTTTTAAGTACTCAATAGTTATTATGCTCTGTAATATAAGTAGATTGTCTGTCCAGACACTATGTTTAACTAACTGTGCTTAAAAATACAGCCCTGTTTATCTTTGGAAATTTGAAAAAACACTGCTGTATTTTTTTCTTTTTCTTGCAATCCTTCTGTAGCTCTCCCTTATCTATCATATTTGGTTTGCAGTTCGAACATAGTTCTTTTCTGTTAACATTTCACTGTGAATGACTGAATGAAACTGATATACAAATATTTTGTTCTTTAAAAATATTACCCTCAATCTCCAGCCTTAAACTGACAGGATGGCCTGTAGCGGGGTATGATCCAAATAGTTCAGAAGCAAATACATTTGTTTGGATGTGATCTACACATGCTTGGCAGGCCCAAAGAAGCTCTCATAGCAGGAGGAAAGTACTCAATTTTCAGAAACTCAGCACATCAGATTTATCTGTAATTAGCAGAAATGTCTGTCTAGAGGAGAAGTCTACCTGAAATCACCATTCAGACAGTGGAGGATTAGATTATATCTGCTCAGTTGTAACTGACAAAATTTAACCCCTTTAGATGCTGAAAAACAAAAAATCAAGAGGTGAACCTTGTAGTACAACTGATGCAATGCAGCCTGTATTTTTCAGCAGCTGCACATGGCTAGATAATTCAGATGTGCACTGGAAAACCATAGGAGGGCTGGTGAACAGTTAGATTTAACTTCCTTTTAGCACCTTTGGGGCAGGAGGCTAGAAGGTAATATTTATATTATACATGAAAAAAATTAAAGAGATTGGCCTAGACATTACTGATCAGACTAGCTTGAAGAGCAAGCTGGAGGAAATGCATGCAGTAATGAGGGACAGTTTTATTCACAGTAGAAAGGAGGGATTACAATTTGTTCCTTGTCCTGTGTGTCTACAGGTGTAAAAGTCTGTTTATCACTATAAAATCAGTTTCTGAAATACCAGTGAAGTACAGTAGTGGTATCACTGATATTGCAAAAGAGTTCATGTGCTTTTAAAGGTAGATGTTTAGGCATGACAGAAGAAATTTCAAATCTGTGAGTCTTGAAATAGAAAGGCAAGCATTGGTTCATTAGGAAGATTCAGAGGACTTAAAATCTATAGTTATATCCCAATATGAATAACATGAGGAAGTTTAAACCACACTAAAGAGATTGAGAAAGTTTTGTCATATTGTTGATAGCTCATGCACAAAAGCCATCTTTTTTAACGGGCACCTAAATGCTGTTTTAAAGACACTCCAGCAGTTGTTTAATGCTGTTTCCTGGTATGAAATAATCTAATTTACATATAGATTAAGAATCTATTTATGGCATCTGTGATACAACAAACAAATGTGGGGGTCACAAAATCTTTATTGTATTTGTTCAGTGCTGTTTGATTTCTGTTTACATTATAGCCCTATTAATGTTGCCACTTTACAATGCAGCATATGTCAAACATTTCTTACCAAAATGGCCTGACTTAATGAAAACCTTATCAATAGTCAAGGATTAGATTTAATTACTTAATCTAAATATACTTTGAGACTTAAACAAATTGGGGCATTACATATGGCAATTCTACTGCCTACTGGAGAAATATCAGACATATGTTTTCTATTACAAAAGCAATCATAGTGTCACAATATTAAAACTAATATATAAGCATAGTTATATGTAAGCTGAGTGCATTTAAATTGTCAGATTTTTTTATATATAAAGCAGAAAATATAAAGAAGGTTTCAGCTTTGAGATTGCTACATTTTTTAAAGTTTATGATCAACACTGAAAATGAAAGTTTCAGATGCTGGGATAAGTACCTTTGTATCCTGAAGCCATTCTTTTAAAGTACTTCTGAAGATTCCATAAGAATGATATATACATGGTCACATATTACCCTTGCTAGAGAATGAAAAGAAATTACTTGCAGGATTGGTTGGTAATACTCATTTGGTTTTATTGGATTTTTTTTCCTTTTTTTAACTTCAATGGTTTAGTACATTTTTTAAATTTTATTTTCTTCAATTTCTTAGGACATGCAATAGCTTTGTGATGTTTTTCCTGCATGCTTGGTGCCAAAAGTAAAATCAGTTTCATGAATTCCATAGAGCACTTAATTCTCACTCTCTACTAACATCCAGCCTAAAGAAAGCATGGAGGATCTAACAAATTGTGCCAGCCTTTTAATTCCACCAGGGAGGACCAAGCAGGTTCATACTGAAGAAAAGTCAGGGAAAAGCATCCATCTATCCCTAACATATTTAGACAGGGAGATCTAGAGCATGAAGAATATATAAGTTCCTTAGAGTGATGACTAGCTGTCGTCATAGTGATGTGAAAAGAAGCGGAAGAGTTTTTAGAAGGTTTATGTAGGAATTGTGTTTAAACTCTGATAATCTGGATTGAGCAAACTCCATCCTGAGAAACTAGAAGTGTATAGAAGCAAGAAAAAGAAAAAGGAAAGTAAAGAAGGGGAGACTCCTCCCCATACTTACTCTTATTAAGTATGCTGTTTACTACATAAATAAATAAGCCATCCCAGAAACACACACTTCCCTTGTTTGAAGTGAAAACAAGACAGACAATTCAAATTAAAGAAGGGGAAACTCACCACCAAAACTCAGAAAAAAAGCCATACCCAAAACACATTCCCCTTCTAAAACCACTTGCTGGACTTTTTTTCATAGAAAAGGGGGATAAAGGTACTTTTTAGCTTTCAAAAAACTCTAATTATGATACTTAGTAGGTGATACATTGCTACCCACAAAAGTTTTTAACAGTAGTCACTGTAAGTCTCTAAAATCAAGGAGGTACCTTGTCTGATGCTCATGCCTATGAAGAACTTCAAAACAAAGCTGTAACAAACACAAAACCTAATATCACCATACTCTGGTAACCAGGAAAAATGGTCTTCCCAATGTACGTGCATTTTTCATGAGATGTGCCCTATCACATTTCCTCCAGAAATATGCTTACTAGAAAATTAAGGGAGGAATGTTTCTTGATTTATGATTAAATTCAGAGGAAATCAGAAATACCAAAACGGAATCTTGATGTTTTGCAACAAACATGCTCTTTAAGAAGGGGAAGACAGGTTTGCTGTATGAAAGGGTATAAAAGAAACAGCTACACAAAATGAAGACTGTGCTGAGAAGTGGATTGTTTCTTACCACCATCAATAACAAAGCAGCAGTTTGGACCTGGCTTCTTTAATATTTCACATGAAGAATCCTCAGAGACTGACTTGACAGACACAGGATTTTTGAAGTAAACCAGCAACTTCAAAAGCAGAGAGTCACCGCTCCAGATGGTATACACACAGAAGTCTAAAAAGCTTAACTGTGCAGTGACTGAGCCAGCAACAGAAAGATACAGTCGCTTATTCTGCGCAGCTGAATGGCTCAGATGTTTGTTATGCAGAAATTTCAACTGCGCACTGATTTCACTAAATCACACGATTTTTGAGGTTGGAAGGAACCTCTGGAGGCCATCTGGTCCCACCGTGCTGCTCAAGCAGGGCCACGTGAGGTCACTTGCTCAGGACCATATCCAGAGGGCTTGCGAAGATATCCAAGGATGAAGACTCCACAAGTACTGGGCAGTGTGTGCCAGTGTCCAGTCATCCTCATAGTAAAACAAGTGGGTTTTCCGTTTGATTCCATCCATGTTTAGATGGAGTCTCCTGTGTTTCACTTTAAGTCTATTTGCCTCTTGTTCCCTTTTATTTATCACTTTAGCTACAAATTTTATCTTCAAATGTTATAAATGTTCTCTGGGAAATTTTAAACCAGTCAAGTCTTTACATCAATACATGACAACTTGCTGTTCAGAAATAATTAAAATTAGGACTTACAATACCATGAGATAATGAAAAATACCCAGAATAGTGTCTACAAAAAAAACCCAAAAAAACCCCAAAAACAAACAAATCAAAAAACCCAAACCCCAACTTTCACTCAGTTCTTTATTTAAATTTTAGATGTCAAAAATTTAATGAATAAAAGAAATTTGATAACATTCTATATTCAGATTTGCAAAACATTGTTCATTTGGTTTCGTATGGATGAGCCTATTAAAGAAAGCAAAATATTGATAGAAAGAGAAGCAATGAATATATAGATAGAACTATATA
>WBMY01018562.1:205035-267407 GCA_013397315.1 Donacobius atricapilla
ATATATAAAGTACATATAAAAGCATGTAAAAATACACATTTTGGTCTATGCTGCTCTCTAGATCTCTTAACATGTCCAGTTCCCAAAGCAGAATCTTTCTATAACAAGCAGGGTGAAGAGATTTTCAACAGTGAGTTTCTACAACTCCTTCTATGGATTGTTCATTCAAAAGAGATAATGAGAGGATTCTTAAACACGTTGAATCATTGAGTGGATGCAAATCTCTGTTTCTGAGAAAAAGTATGTTATTCATATGGCCAATACTGTGTGTACCAGACAAAATAATTGGGGGTGAGTTTTTTTATTTTTCAAGGCAATACTTTTATATTTGGCCAAGCACCAGCAACTCATAATTTCTTGTTTACCAGTGTCATAACTTGTATCATAAAATGTCATCTACAGATTGAATTTTTATGTTTCCCCTTTTCTTTTATTAGTAGAAACTGGATTTTCCTTTGGCCAAATATAATCATTATATTTAGATTCCCCGTGTGAAGCAGTTGTCAATTGCTTATCCTCAATAATAAAGCCAATGATGGTATGCATAGTAAAGTTAGCAGTTTTTCACATGTAAGATGGAAAAAATGTCATTTCTTTATTGGATGCCATGTAAATATGAGATGTTTTTACTAATCATTTAACATTTGCTAGAATTGGAGTCTGGCCAGAAAGAAAGAAAAAATGAAAGATGTCCAAACATAGAATGTTTGTTCAGTAAATTGAAATTGAAGATTGCAAATGGAGAACTTTGATTTTAATCTATGTCAAATAATATCTTTTAGCTTTTTTTTTTTTTTAAGGGCAGTTGTATGAAATATTTATCTTTGAAATGGATTATTTGCATACTCTGCTTCTTGTTCACCCCAATCTTCTGATATAATTACTACTTAAGAAGGCTGGTTAAAAATGCAGTATTATACATTTGGAAGCCTTTATCCTCATATATTACACTCAGGAAAGGTTGAAATACATTTTCAGTGACAGCCATTGCTGTACTGTGCAAACACCTCATGTGACCCTTCAGAGAAAATATGTTCTGTGATTGCTCTAGTCATCCAATAAAAAAGCAAAAGAAAATCAAAACAAAAATTCTTTACATACCTTTCACAGCATTTCTCAATGAAAAGTTAAAATCCTGTTCATGTTGCCCTGTAAGATAAGTCAGTTGCAGACACCTCCAGCTTGCAACTGCATGCAGTATGAGATGCTGTAAAAACAATATCACTATTGTCATAAAAGTCCTCATGTATGAAACATGAAATATGAATCGACCTATCTTATACCCACAGGGTAAAAATCTTGTATTTCTAAGCCTTAGTTAATTCAGTCATCAAGATATTCTGAAAACCCAAAGGAGCTTAAGTCCAGGATTTACATGTCTAAAGTGGTTCATGAATATTCCAGGATATAGTAGTAAATACCCTGCCAGAACAAGAAAGTAATGTAATTTAAGGAGTTTGTGAGTGAGTTTACAAACCTGTTCGTGCTAAGCAGGTTTTGTTGAACAGTTCAATTTATGATTCAGTACACAAAGTAGTCAAGAACATAACAGCATAACTATCCACGAGGAAACTCATACTATGTCTCATTTCACAGAAACATTTACAGATGATGATTAGGTGTTATATAGATAAAAACGCTTGGGGATTTGGGATGCTGTCGGTTTTATTGATTAGAGGACGATACCGGTGTTTCCACAGTTCCTCCAGTAAATTAAATCATCTAGACCAAATGAGGCTTTGAACCAAAAAAAAAAAAATTCCATTTTTTCGGAGAGTGAATGCTGTGCTTTTCACTGATTATTAAGTTGAGTTGAATATCTACAAGAAACTCAGAAAATAAATTTCAGGTAAATCTCTGAAGTTTTATTTTGTACTTGGACTGAGTGAACAGTGTATACGATAAAGAAGGAATCAAAAATGTTTGTGTTTTTTTCATGATTTATATAATTGCGAAGGGAAAACCATAATGAAATCATTGGTGCTGTGCCTCATCAGAGTTGTGAACTGATTTCAAATATCTCCTCTGGGTTCTGTTGTACATTGCCCTTTTATTGAAAGATTTAACTTTCTGAAGTGCCTGGCGACATTCAAAGGACAATTGAGATAAGACAGAGGAAAAGAAGATATAGAAAGTAAATAATGTTTTTCTCTTTAGTAATTAAGTAGTGCAAGACTAAATATGCCTAGTCAAAATTTTTTGAAAAGTCATCTAATATTGCACCAATTTTATATAACAAAAGCAATTGTTGTGCATGTTTTTTTATATCAAAGGCAGAATCCTGCGTCTAACCTTGACTTCATTGTTTTCCTGGATTTTGCTGACCTTTAAATATTAACTCCAATATTAAAATATGTCATAACAAAAAACACAGAAAAAGAAAGTGTCTCCTTTTTGCACTAATTGATCTAAAAATAGAACTTTTTTCATCATGTAGCCACAATATACTCTTAGCTGGAACAGCAGAGGATTTAACAACAGGGTGAATGCTTTTCACTTTTCCTAGGAAATGAAAATTTTTAAATCCCTGTTATCAAAGTTCATTTTGTTGTGTAAGAACACAGGAGAGCAAAAACACAAGGAAAAAAGAAAATAAGAAAATCATTCTGCAAAACTAGGAAAAAAAAGCTGGATCAGAATTTGGCTTACAAATCTTTTCAAAATATTTTTCTTTCTCACCATCTGAGGGTTCACCCATCTGCAAGACACTAGCATACTCTTAAGTGTGTTTTTATGTAAATGCCATAAAGACAGAAATTTCAAAAATATTTTATGAATAACATAGTACCTCACTTCAGAGGTTTTTGCAATGTCTTTGAAATACATATGATTCTGCTGAAGTTAGGAGAGCTATGTTATTTATTTTCATGACCAAGCTGCTCTTCCTTAAGTTGACTAAGTTCTTCTCTCGTTACATGTACAGTTAAAACCTAATATGTGTCCCCAGATCCTTTCATTTTCGATTCAGCCATCCTTTGCCATATTTTTTTATCAAACTCTGTGTTCATGTTTTACTTTTTATTTTAAAGAAATAAAAATAATTGTTAGATATAAAATATAGTAAGCATCTGTGAACGAATTCATCAGACACTATAACTTTTAAAAAAGTACTGCGCCAAACTGTAGTGCCAGAGAGGAATTTAGCGGAATACAGATTTAGCTATAATTGGCAGTTAGTTTGACATGCTTGCTTCTTCCAGTATAGTATTCACTAAGTACCACTGGTAGAGGGTTATTTTGTTTTATGCTGCTTTTTTTTAACCATATCTATGAGAAAGAGAGAGTAAAACAAGTTTTCTTCCCTTGTAAAGCCTCCCAGCTCCACACATGGAGTGTCATTAACAGTGATAGGAGAAACCTTCAAGAAAAAAATTGCCACTGAAAGCTAATGAATGCGCCTACTAATTTAGGATGTTTTGCTCACAATTTAGAAGCTCTCCTTTATTGTCTTTTTTTTCATTATAACCTGGTCTTATTTCAAAACCTTTCCAAATAATCACATCCCAAAGAAATTTTTGATTGTCCTGTTCTCTCTCTAACCTGTGACCAGATATAGCACTGCATGCTTTCCCAAGAAACTTTCCGACACTTTGACACAGTCTGAGCCCCAGGTAATCCTAATCATACATGCACACATATACATGGTTTGTATTCTCAAGCTTTGGCAGTTTTAATGGTCTATCTGTATACTCTTGTTGCCAGGTGAATTCCTAATGACACAAAATTTCTAACTCATATTGATCCTACCTCCTACTGCCCTTCATTACATCCTTGGAGATCAGTGCGCTCCTCTTAGAATACATTAGTCATTCATTACTAACTCCATAAAAGCCCTGGAGTCCTAGAAGAGCAGAGTCTTTCCTTTTACCTTTCTGCTCTCTCAGTATTAATAGATAACTCCCAGCTGCTATTTCATTTTTCTTCTGTCATGAAAGCTGTAACTACATGATTAAAATGGCATGCAGCTCTAAAACTACTATCAATTACACTAATTAAGGTCAAATAGAATGGAACAGTACTCTTTGTGGAAAACAATGAAAGCAATGTAAACCTCTATTAATTTAAGGACATCATATGTACATATGACAGTTTCTATAAATCTTATTATTAATTATTTTTATGTAGTGTCTTATAATGACTTCTCTAGGATGTATTTTGCTGTTTTCCATCAGAGAACAAAACACCCAGGTGGAGATTTTTATTTTTCTTTTAGCTGTATAAGTAGAAATGACCTCTTTTTATTAGAAATCTATTTCCTTGGGTTTTGTTTGTGTGAAGAAATATCATTATGAATTTTCAGCATTTGCCATCCCTGCAGCTACAAGGAGGATATCAAGTCAAGAACTTGACATACCTGTAAGAAACATGTTCTAACTAGGTCTAAAATCTAGTTTTACAATGGAAAAATGAATGTTTCCTCTCAGTAGCTGTCCCTCAGTACTGTCTATCTGAAAGATACACTGTAGGAAATTACATGTAGTGGAAAATAATATATATATGTGTATATTCTAAGAGACTTTTTGAAGGAAATTAATTGTTCTATTTTCTATCATGCAAATTATTTTCATTCTAAATGAGAAAGAAGAAGCTGAAATTTGGCTACAGGAATTAAAAAATAAACCACCAAACAATCTGACTTAATGTATTTCAAATTATTTATTTAAAAAATTACAATATTTTTATCTCTACTGAGAGATCCTATCTAAGCCATAATATCTCTCCTCATCCGCATGCAGTCATTTTTGAGTAAACAGTCATTCTGCTTAACCAGTAGGAGACTGCAAGGAAGATATTTTTCATTTTAAAGGATACTCAGAACTGAAACACATTCCTCTCTTGATATCAACAGTGTTCAGTCCTGACCATCACAGTGAATTGCTGTTTTTCTGCATGTCTGTGAGTTGGACTCTTGACGGCAGCTGAAAGAAATTATTCATCATGGAAAGTTACTGTGCACAAAATATATAATCCTTGAACACAATAATCTTGATGAACAGTCCTTTAAATACAAACCATGGCTAGTTCCAAGCACAAAACAGTGTTTCACAATGGGAAATAAGAAATACCAAGTAGGAATCCCTTCTTTTTAAGCTTTTGAAGCACAATCATTGCCTCTTATGAGCGCTTCTAGCTGGTGCTTCAAGGTGTTGAGTAATGTAAACAGAAAGAGAATGAGGGTGAGGAGTTTAAAAGAGCTGCTTGGGAGAATAAAGAATCATAGGCAGCAGCAATGACTCATTGTAACAGAAACGGCTCTGTGGTTAGATGATTCACACTAGATGGGTGTTGTAATTAAAAGTAGTTACCATGCCTCCCTGAAAACATCCCAAAGAACTTGTCTGAATGAGTAGGATCATTTAATTAATGTATTTTAAGTGATAAAAATGTAGAAATGTCTTCCTTTAAATTTCTTCTAAATGACCCCAAATTAACCTACAGAGACATTTCACTCATAAGAGATGTTAAGGTACACAATGAAAGTTTCAAATGAAATTTCGACACAGCCTCATTTAATCTACAAAGACACAACTGAATTTAAACAAATAAAAGCCACACCAGTTTAAATCTGCTGGGGATTCAGCCTCACCTAACTTCAAGGCAATAACTAACATTTTGTTATTGATTATGTGTTCCCTATCACCTTGAGGCAAAGCTAAATAAATAGGTTGAGAATTTTTATACTAGTATACTAGTATATTTTATACTAGTTCTATAGATTTAGGAGCAGGCCCTCATTTGGCAGAACTTCTTTCTAAAATTTTTTTCACCAGCTTGCGTCTCTGCTGTGCACTGGCGCAGCTTCACCTCAAGTCCTGTGTGCAGTTTTGGGTACCAGAGTGCAAAAAAGATGTTAAGGCATTAAAGAACTTCTGAAGAAGAGCTATGAAGATGGTGAAGGGTCTAGAAGGAAAGTCACATGAGGAGTGTCTGAGATCACTTGGTCTATTCAGCCTGGAGGAGTCTGAGGGGAGACTTCATCACAGTCTAAACTTCCTTGTGAGGGGAGGAGGAGGGCCAGGCACTGATCTCTTCTCTGTGGTGACCAGTGACAGGACTGAGGGAATGGCCTGAAGTAGTGTCAGGAGAGGTTTAAGTTGGATATTAGAAAAAGGCTCTTCACTCAGAGGGTAGTTGGGAACTGGAACAGCCTCCCTGGGGAAGTGGACACAGCACCGAGCCTGACAGAGTTCAGGCATCTGGAGATTCCTTGCATGCACACAGTGTGATTCTTATGACTATTCTGTACAAGACCAGAAGCTGGACTTCGATGATCAGGATATTATATGATTCTATGATTTTCATGCAGTATTTTCTATTTTTGAGGTTGGACTAGATGACCCATTGTGGTCCTTTCCGACCTTAATCATTTCTGATCCTATTAGTCTGTGATTCTCTGATTCTTATCTATTGAGGAACCATCTAGGTAATGTAATCTTTAAGTGATTTTGGCGAAAAATGTGATTTTAAAAGTGCAAACTTCAATCACAGCTTAGGGATCACATGGCAACAGAAATAATGACTGACAAAAAGATTTTAAGCATCAAGGTTGACCAAAGGTCTGAAATGACACCTTGGAGTTTTGAAATATGAAATAAATAAACATTTCAACCAGCTCATAAAACAGACTTAGAACCCACCTCCAGTTTTTGAATCCACACACACAGGACATTTTATTTCAGCTGTTGAGTTCAGTTCATAATAATAATTTCAAGCCAATTGAATGCATAAAGGGGAAAAAACCTCAAACATCCATCTTGTCAGTAAGAATATTGAAGATAAATTTTCATTTTTTTAATAAGAGATATCATTATATCGACTTTGAAATTTCATAAAAGTCAGATGGTTTTGATTGGTTTATGCTAGGGTTGCTTTTTTTGTTTTGTGGGTTTTTTTTTTCTTTTTTTCCCCTGGGGGCTTCTTGAGGGCTGTACATATCTAAGAGTAGCAAACAAATTGACTGGGGTAACTCTAATGAGAAGTCTCATTTGTATGCACAGTGATAATATATAGTCTACTTAAAGGGTGCTGTTGTGCTCAGACAGTTCTGAGACTTTGTTCCTACCTTTTGCCACAGGGATGAATTACAGCCACACAGCAAATTTGATTGTGCACAGAGAGCATGTGGAGGAAAGCTGTGTAGCTAGAGGCTCAGAGTGCACCTAACTGAGACAAAACAGAAACAAAATGACAAAAATACAAATAAGACATAAAATTTGTAAAAACTGAAAAAAAAACTGTATGGGATGGGAAGGGGAAACAGAAGTTAAAGAAACTCTGTACTAGTACAATAGATTAATTGTTTAAAATAATATTTCTTTATATGTTACTGCTTTAGACCTTTAATGGGAACGAAGAAATGATGACAAGGAAATTATAATAAAGAACTCTCATCTAAATAAAATTAAGATAAACTGATTAAAAGAAACCTTATTTTATGGAAGGAAACAAAACTGGGTTCATCAATTCAATACATAGAAAGCCAAAATAGGTATGAAGATTAATTTTAATTCAAAGAAAGATAGCAAAGGTCATACAGATTATTAATTTCAGAAAAGAAAAGATAAAATAGGATTCAAACTTTATTAAGCAGATCCAAAGCAGATGAAGTGGAATATATGAGTCATTACTTCAATAAGAAAACTCAGGACAATATTTATATAATTTTGTAACTTAAAGTAAGGCAGAAAATAATCAAAAAAGGGACTAATTATTAACTGTATCCAAAGCAAAGTTAAATCATAAGGTCTACTTTGGAATCCATTTTGGGAATTTTTTTAGATTAAAACAAGGTTAATGTGGAAAACATGAGTCTGTTTTGGTTTCGCAGTGGTGGGGGGGGGAAAGCATCTACCCATGAAGTCAGCACAGTCAAACAATGGTCTGTTTTGACATCATTTCAAGCAGCTCCTTAGCCATGTAGTTTAAATAGGAAGAAAACGTGTCACAGTGACATAGTAATCATGTCCTCAAAAAGCAGAAGATTCACTGACCCAGCAATATAGAGGACTGTAAAAAATCTTTGTCTAAGGAAGATATGCTTTACGGAGTGCATTGGGTTTACATGGCCAGGTTTGGGTAGCGGCACAGGGGAGCTGCAGGGGTGGCTTCTGTAAGAAGCTGCCAGAAGCTTCCTCCACGTCATGCAGAGCCAATCAATCCTCAGTGACTCCAAGATGGACCTGCTGCTGGCCAAGGCAGGAAGAATCAGCAATGATGGGAATGCTTCTGTGATGACATATTTAGGAAGGAAAAAAATAGTTATTGCTCAGATATAATTGTGGCCAGGGAAAAGCGAGGTGAGAACACGTGAGCGGACCAGCTCTACAGACACCAAGGTCAGTGGAGAAAGAGGGTAAAGAGGTACTCCAGGTTCCAGAGCTGTGACTCACCTGCAGTCTGTGCTGCAGATCATGATGAAGCTGCTGTGCCCCTGCAGTCCCTGGAGGTCAGCAAAGATCCACCTGCAGGCCAAGAAGGATGCCCACATCAGAGCAGCTAAATGTGTGAATGGAGGCTCTGAAACGCATGCTGGAACAGGCTCCTGTCAGGGACCTGCAGACCTGTTGAGAAAGGAGCCCATGCTGGAGCAGGTTTCCTGGTAGGACTTGGGACCCCATGGGTAATGAACATATTGCAGCAGTTTGTGAAGAACTGCTTCCCTTGGAGGGATCCCATGCTGGAGCAGGGGAAGGTCTCCTCTGCCTGAGCAGTGGCAGAAACAACCTGTGATGAACCGACCATAACTCCCATTCCATCTCCCCGTGTTGCTGGGGGAGGAGGTAGAGCCCAAGAAGGAGGAACAGGTGAGGGAAAGATGTTTTTAAGATTTATTTTACTTCTCAATGCTGGTCTGATTTTGTTGATGATAAATTCATTCAATGTCCCCGAGTTAGAGTCTGTTTTGCCCATGACAGCATTTGGTGAGTGATCTCTCCCTGTCCTTACCTTGACCCACAAACCATTTGTTTTATTTTTTCTCCCTTATCCATTTGTGGAGGGGAGTGATAGAATGGCTTTGTTGGGTGCCTGACATCCAGACAGGGTCAATTCACTAGACACAAACAAACAAAAAAACAACTTCCTGAAATTGATTACAAGTAAGAGAAACACAATAGATTTAATATAGAAATAGTGGATTATATAATTTCATACAACCAAAGAAAGTGCTACAAATTTGCAAATGCAATGAAATATTGTGCTGACAGATGCTAGTGTACACAAATAATTCCTTGATGTGGCTTTCAGAAACGAACAAGAGAGAAAAACTTACAACAAAGGTCTAGGATAGGACAAAACTCCTATGTTTTCATTCGTATTTCACAGATTTTTCTTTTGAGAACATTAAATTTCAGTTTTATGGAGAACGAATCAACAAACACTCTGCTCTAGATAGCCTAATGTATACTTCAGAAAAAAAAATTGTTTCACAAAACTAATTCTATTAAAATCTCAGCCTCACAATTGAAAAGGAAACACATTAAAAGCCCCTCCTCAGAGAGTACATGTACTCTCATAATCCTGTTGATGAAAAGAACCATATACTTTTGCTTTTCTTTTCTTCATGTATTTTAGGTAATATTGAGACAATAAAACATTATATTGATTACCATTCCTCTTGTGCTTCATTTACAAGTGCAAGATCTATATGCAATTCATGCTCACACTCTATAGAATTACAATAACTGGGATTATTTTACCTCACAGTTTAGTTTTTTAAGCACACATCAAAAGGGAAAACAAGTAAAACATACATTCTTTGCAAAGCTGGTTTTTGGGTTGTTGTAAATTTCTGTTTAGCTGTCTCACCTGAAGACCCTGGATGAAGAGAGTGGAGGTCTCCTGTAACGTGAGTGTTTACCTGTCGCTTTTCAGATAGTTCAGCTACACAGACGTGTTGATGCTTCGGATACTCTTGGTTATCTCAAAAATATTAAACATTATTTAGAACAACTCTTGTATTTAGACCACTATATCTGTCCAAAGATACCTAGTTTAAAGTAAACTGAACTTATTTCTAGGCTCCAATGTTTGCATTGATTTCCTCTGCCTTGGTTATAAAGTGAGATAAGATACCTAACCTGCATGCAGATACCTGAACTTGTGAGTGTTAATTTAAAACTGAATCCCATATATAGCAGAGATTTACCATTTTAAATCATGCAGATAGATTTAAACCAAGAAAGATTTAATCTAGCAAGCTAATTGAAAATTCCACCCAAAATTCAGCTATTTTGTGCGGAATGGTTTGACCAGCTTTAATTACTAAAACTATTCTAAAACCTAAGATGTTATCATTTTAATAGACTGTGCTTAATAAAGTAGTGGTTAGTATTGTATCTTGTATATGCTTTTCAATCTACAGGAAACTGTATGTGTGCTTTTCTGAATAATAATTCAAATTGCATCTCAGTGTTGTAACATACAAAACATAATCTGTGATGGCAGATTATTATGATTTTGTCATAAAGTCAGAGAATCACAGAATGTTTGGGATTGGAAGGGACTTCAAAGATCACCTAGCCTTGAGCAGGGACAGCTTTCAACAGATCACAATAACAAACTGTCCAAGCTGACTTTGAATACTCCCAACGATTGGGCATCCACAGCTTCTCAGACCAATGTGCTTCACTGTCTCACCACACTCACAGTAAAAACTTTCTTTCTTATATGCAATCTAAGTCTGTCATATTTTGGTTTAAAATTATTTTTCCTCTCCTATCACTACTACTGTTCCCTGGAATTAGTTTTATTGAGCAGTACTGAATACTTGTATTAATAATATTTTTTCTTATTTTCTTTTACTATGTCCAGAAACTCTATTTTAAAATATGCCCAAATGCATTTTATGACATGCCTCATACACCACATATAACTTTGTATATTAAGATGAGTATAACAGCAATTCACTATCATTTTTAAATGCATCTCTCCAGTCACAAGCAGAGACGTCTTACAGCAAGCTGTCTTTTCCACTTCTGTTTCTCAAACCAGCGTCAGGATGAAGATAATATCTTCAAGACTAAATCACTTTACATGTTATCATCCTCACAATCTTTGTCTTGTATTTAGTATTCCCTTAGCAATCAACACTGAAGATGAATACTTTGCTTAGTATCCTCCTTATCAATATTTTTCCTGTATTTTTAGTATGCTTAATTTAATAATGTAATGACTGTATTAGATATTGCTATACATGCTTTTTGAAGTAACCTTTTTTGTGTATAAATAACAAAAATGTAGTTATTTGTCAGTTCAAATTTATCTTAACATTTAACACATCAGAAAGGTTGCTTGGTCAGTCAGCACAACACTGTACCTCAGTAAGTCACCTCTGCCTTTTTAGTGTGACATGGTTTTGTACACTGTCATGCTAGCTGCAGAAACAAGCTCTTCATTTCATACTGGCTCAAAATCTCCTAGTAAAACACCAAACACTGACATATTTATTCTGTATAATTTCCTCTTTGATAAGCTTTCAACTGAACAGCTGAAAAAGTTATCGTGTGAGGATGAAACTCAGGAAAACGTTGAATCCCAATGTGAAGGAGGAAGGGTTGTATAGCTTGTACATTATTACGTCATGTGATGCTTTTATGACATAATTCATCTCTTTTGTAGACTGTCATTAATACCCAGTACCTTTAGTATCCTTTGCAAATTGGCATTCTGCATGTCCAACATTGGAAAACTTCAAAAGATGGATCCCATTTTGTAGCGATCATGAGAGGTGTTCTCAAAGACGGATATTTGGGACTCGGATCTACAAAAACTGTCCGCTGATTTAAATGCTAAAAAAGTTCCCCTTGTTACAGTAGTGTCTGAAAATTCTGCTCCAAAATGGCCAACTATCTTACAGGTCAAGGTGTTGAAATGAACATTAGTATTTAAACCACAATTTTCAGGAAGTTCTACTCATTCTTGTACCCCTGTGACCCTTACTTTGGGTAAACTATATTACACAGCAATTACAGCTTCCAGCAGTGCTTTTCACCTTTCTCTTTGGAGTTACCCTCACACATAATGGTATCAAAATGAAAATTTGAATTTAAAAAAAAAACAACAAAACTGTGAAGTTACTATTTTAAAATTCAGGTTATATTGTGATTCCTGTGTGTGAAGTCATTATGAGTTTTTGCTCTAATGTTTGCCCTTACCACAATTTTGAAACTTTAAATGCCTTATCTAGGCATCAATAATGAAGTAATTATCAAAATATAATAGACTCATATTCTCAAGATTTCCAAAGCAATTATGGAAACTAGGTGTTAAATGGGTGGTTTGCAAAATTATCCTATTTTATGTAGAAAGTTTGTAAAATATAATAATAAATAAAATACAAATAATTAAATAAATAAAAATAAGAACATGTTCTTATCAGTTTTGTCTCAGAATTTTTTTCAATGAGATCTAATAATTCTACGATCTAAAAATTCTTCAGGGTTTTTCTATGACTATCATCTACCTCTGGAATCAGATTCAAAATATTTATTTGAAAGTTCCAGTTAGAAAAAAATTGTAGCCATTTAATAAGGAGATGCTTGTGACCACATTGTGACCAGCTGAAGTATTGCAGTGACATGATCATCAGAGAAGCAGAAAATATTTCCACATTTCAGTAGCTTTTTTCTGAATTTTTTTCTATTCAGTGTAAAAATCCAATCTTTAAATTCATGTTTTCTTATTGAGAATGCTGCAAATTCTTGGCCTACGTACTTTATAACATCATTCTAATCCATATAAAATTGCTTTTTTGTTTTGTTTTTTTTAAGTGTATTAAAATAGACCCTCACAAAGTAGACGCAAAATAAAAGCTGACTTATGCTGACATAGAACATCACCCCCATATACACACGCAAATAAAAGTAAAAAGTCTTTTCTCCTGACACTTGTCACCGTTTAGTTTATGGAATGAGCATGTAACTTAGTGACATAAATGTATTTTGACATTCTCTGACGAAAGACCAGCACTTCTGCTCTGACACTGCTCTGACGAGCAGTGTGCTGTTACAGTTGGCTATATGAACCACTCACTCTGGGAATGTAATTTGTACTGAATCATCTGCTCTGACATAACTGAGTTCAGGCTCATGTCAAGCATTGGGCAGCTTGCCTTATCTTCACAGAAGTCTAAACTATCTCCAATTGCCTTTATCCTTCTATCAGCTCACCTTTTCTCTTTAGATCCCTTCAATCTACTTCTCTTCTGACGCTCACCTCAACCTCGGCAGTGCTATGTGCCCCAGGTGGGCAAATATGATCTTGTCCTTTGGAATTTCACATCTCAGAGTTACTTTTTTCCCAGTGTGTAAAATGCTGAGGGAGTAGGTGTGTGCCTCTGAGCCATGAATCTTGGCCTTGCTGCCTTGTTGAGTTACTGCCCATTAGCTGATCCATGACAACCATTCATACGTGTACTGCTGCCCCACACTACTTAAAAGGAGTTCATCACTTTTTCGTTAAGATGTAAGTTACATCAATCAATTCTGCATTTACTACAGTCTGTAAGTTCTTTTGCACTGATTTATAATGATATGTGCCAAGGGTCTTGGTCAATGATAAATTTTAGGAAACTCAGAATTCCTTACTCCTCTCTGAAGGATCAGTGATTCCGCTCCAGAAGTGCCATCAAATATAGCATGTGGACAGGTAGCTAGGTCAAATAATTTCCTTTGAAATGGCTATGCCATGGGCAAATTGTTTCCATATTAAATTACACACTGTTTCAGTAAAGCTTCATTGTAATTTAGTGGGTTTCCTTGATGGAGAAAATGGTTTTACTTCTATTGTTGCTAATCATTTCAGCTGTGAGTGAACCGCTTGAAAAGAGCTAGACCTTGTTATGTTTTTCTGTGTTTTATTAATTTCACAAGGCACAAATGCTTATTACATGTCTGTGGTTGGTCCATACATATAAATATCTGCATTTTTTTAACGTAGAAATAAAGATATCTACTAGATTTCAGTAACACAAATGAGCATTCTTGATGAGTTTAGGTACAAAGCAAAATAAAATAGATCATTACCTAGAGAAGAAATCTATTATCCTAAGTTTCCTTTAGGCAAATAAGCATTTTCTTTTCTATCAGTAAAAGGAATAGTACTCTTTAAGTTGAATCTGTTAAAGGTTATGCTGGGTTTGATGGCCTAGAAATTAAAGCATGAAAAACATATGGATTTTAATGGAGATTCTTTCAAAACTCTAAAGCTAAAGATTTCGCTGTTAAATATTCTTCTTTTTCTTCTTAACTTGGCAAACTTTACTTCAATATTGGGGTTAATTAATGCATATCTACTGTGCTTGCTTGGGGATCTTTTTTAAATTCCTATGGAAATAGAAAATCATCTCTGGTATAAAATGAAAAAAAAAAATTACCATGTTATGATTTTCAATTTGAACATTGCTAAAAGGAGAGGCCATGCAAACAGAGCTGCCATCTTGTGGATAAAAATCTCCTAAGAGCCTGTAGCCTGTGTTGCCTGAATGAAAGAGGAAAAATGTTTGTAATAGTCCTCAGGTCTACCTGACTTGGCACTCATCTCATATACAGAGTTATGAGAGCTGTAATTTTGAGCTTACACAATCAATCACTAAAAACTCATCATCTGACTGAGTTCTAATTTCCCCAAAAATGTTTAAACCTAGCCCTTCCAGTATTAATAATGTATAGGTTAAGCAACACTGAAGAACCGCTTGTGTTTTTCAATTAGTGGTTGGTGTAGAACTATGTTTTGTAATATAAATAATTGGTTTAACCATTAAATTGATGTGACAGAAATAATTGTCAAGCAATTAAATGCAATAATGATTTCAGCTCATGGGAAATATACACTAATAAACCTGAGTTTCACTTTGCTTGAGGACTAAAATATCACCTCTAGTTAGATTCTTCAGCATTATTCATACATTGATTAATATTAGGTTATAGAATGAAAAATAGATACTGAAAATCATTACTCACTTCTCTTTCATTTTCTTGTTCTTTCCTTCTTTCTTTTTCCATGTGATTTGAACCTGAAACTAAAAAATGCCAAGAAATATCACTGCCAACAGCACCTTTATTCTGTGTGCCAGGAGGGAGAGCTGACAAGCCAATCTTTTCAGATATGGAACTCATGGCACAATGATAGGAGCTTATGAATCCTGTGCTCCTGGATTTCACACATGGTCATGCTTTGAGCTCTTGTTTATTTCATTGAAGAGATCTTTCTTTTAAAGAAATGGCCTTACAGATATTTTTTTTTCTGAAGTGACTTGCTACTATTGCATATTTAAAGGGCGTAATGTTAATCCTATTATTTAATATTTTAATTATTTGCATTTTGAACTGGTCATAACCCACGTACAACAGCACATGGAAGTGTAAAAAATGCTGTGTGACTTGATAAGGATCATGGAACTGCTCTGTTATGTACAACTGTTGCTTAGTTAAGCCTGGATCTCCAAATTCTTCCATTGTTTTAAAAATACTGGGGTTGATTTTTGAAACAAGGAACAGGAAAAAATTGATAACTTATCAGTAAATTCAAAAATAATTCAATTTCAAGACATTCATTAATCATATATAACTGCAGAAAAAAGATTTTTTTGGTAAAGAAAATGTCAAATTTTACAGGTCACTTGCTAAAAAGTATTCCGCACTAATATTCCAAATTAAAATTGATACTACACTTTCTAAGTAAATTTTCTAAGTTACTGCTTAGTTAATAAAGCTCAGGTTCTCTATTATCACTGGAAAATAACAAAATTTATGAATGCTGAGAACTGCAAAAGTGTGGCCCTCTACCATTAAAGATGGTCTAGCAGGTAATCTGTGAGTGATACACTCTTTAAAGGTATAAAGTGTACTCTACATAGGAATAAAAAGATGCATAGAAGTTTAATTCATCATTTTAAGATTAACTAGTATTGGAAATCCAGGTATTTTTCATGCTAAATCAACCAGTGCAATAAAATTTTGACAATGTGTCAGTTTGGTCTAGACTATATATAACATTAAATATTCAGGAGAATATAACTTAGATGTGATACATCTAAGCATACGTTATCTCACTAGTAGTTCTTTTCCTTACAATTCATGATACTACATCTTACCTTTATCACTAGTCATACAAAAGCAAAGTCAATATTCCTATTGTCCAAATTAGTCTTTTCTGACCTTCAATTCAGTTTTGTCACTTTGCATAGCACTGAATCTTTTTTTATAGCTATTTCCTTCTAAACTACCATGTTTTCTGAGCAGAAATGAGACTGAACAAGGGCTTTCACTTTGGCCTAAAGAATGTTTTGACTAATAGGTTAGTCTCCAGATCCCCCCCACAAAGTTGGTGTTTATTAAGACCCCAGAGTTTAATCTCTTGTGTCTCTAAAACTTTGTGAAAGAACCACAAGAAAATGACAGAGCTCTTTATCAAGTTTATTCTGGAAATCTTATCTTACATATCTTTTAGATTAAGTTAAACTGTGTTTGATTACACTTCATTTTTCCTGGGTTTTCTTGGCTTGGTATACTTGGTTCTTTGGTCTTTTTTTTTTTTTTTTTTTTCCCCAGAGAACAAACTGAGTAACAATAATTTGGGGTTTTTTGAGGGATAGCAGACCATAAATAGAGTCATGTGTTTTATTATTTACTGTAAATATATTTGGGATCAGGTTCCTAACCATTTAAAAAAAGCATTCATTTCCCAAGATTTAAAAAAAAAAAGTTGACATAGAACAAAAGATACAAATACAACATGTGATAGATCAGATTTTTTGCAGTTTTCTATAGAGCAATGGGATTTTTTTGCCACTTAAAGGTGAGAGATCAAAATACTCATTTATGGAAAAAGTAATTCTGTAACTACTGATTTGGTCTCATTTTTAAGCTCTCATGATTTATGATATTGCCTATAACAGCTAAATACTTGGTGACACTATATTTAGGACAGCATACATTTGGCAATGTGCTTCATGGCTGATTTACTAATGAATATCTGGGCTGCTACTTAGAATTCAAATAATAACTCTGCATGTACATTTGTGCACCTCTACACTTTTTCTGCTAGTTTTAAATACTTAAAAAGACATCAATCAACCTAAGACAAGAATCAATCTAACATTGCAATACTGCAATATTATTGAATTTAAACCTTTTTTCCAGCATATGCCTTTATTAATCTCATAAGAGATTATGCCTTAAGAGGACGCAATGCAAAATCATTAGCAATATGTGTTCTCCAGGTGCCACATGCATTAACCTATCCTTTAATACCTTTTCTTTACAATATTTTGATGATTACTGTCATCTAGCAAACAGATGACGAAAATGCAGATACCTGGGGGTCTTGCTTAATAATTTAGGCAAATTAGTTTTCAGAATTTAGTTAATTGCTACATTCAGTATCTAAGCCACAACAAGCGCGCCTGGCCCCCAAAGCAGGAGCTTCTTGTAAAATCTCATTTTCTACGAGGGGGGGAAAAAAAAAAAAAGAAAGAAAAAAGAAAAAAAAGAAGCGAGAGAGAGAAATGGCAATCCCCGGGCTGTGTGTGTGTGCCGTGCTCAGAGGCAGCTCGCAGCGTGCGGCCGGCACTTTGGGGTGAAGGGCCGGCGCAGGTGAGGGAAGCCAATGAGCGCCCGCCCGNGCCCCGCCGCGATGGGCGCCTGCAGCCCCGCCGCCGGAGCACAGCGCCCCGCTCTCCTGTGAGGCCCAGGGACCGCTCCGGCTGCCTGCCTGCCCGCACACGGCGCCGCCGGATCCAGCCGAAGCGATTGTTTTCCCTGCGTCTGGTAAGAGTCTGGTCTGGTTTGCCTTCTCTTTCAGAATGCAGGTGGTGCGCCTAACCTGGGAGGGGAATTGCTTTCATAGTTCAGGGGCTTATTCGCCTATAATATGTAAAAAGCAGATTTTTTACTGGCAAAAAGGAGGTCCTCTAGAAAGGGAATGGTTTTAAAGGAAAAAGTCTGTGTCTGGCAAACTCTTCTTTGCAATATGGAAAGAAACAGCCTGCATGTTTGTGCTGCTCTTCAGGTGAACTAAAGAGTTATTCAGCTGACAGGAACATCACACAGATCAGTCATTTCATACCTGTATTTTTCCTTTCTTTTCCTTGAACACCTGTGTTTCTCCTTTGAAATCTAGCTTTTGTTGATGAACAAAGAAACGGGGAGATTTAACAAGAGGGAATTTAATGCTGTAACAGGTTTAAAAATGTTCTGGAATACTTTTGCAGATATCAGTCAAAACCCACGAAGAATATTACCAAGATTTTAAAGTTTCCAGTTCTGGAATTAGTTACAGTTACTTTGTTCTGCTAATTTCTGTAATCTAAAGTGCTAAGAAACTGAGTCAAAGATAAAATTGTTCAATATACAACATGCTGGTAGCAGAACACCCATCAGAGTTTTTGTGTATATGTTTTTCCTGTTTATGCTCTGTAGCTCATCTTAAAAACCGTATCATTCTGTAGCTACATAAGTGTATATATACAGGTGTTTATATCTTTTGCATTGTTGGCAGGTTTGTGGCTTGCACTGAGAGAGGAGGAGAAGGATTCTGTGTAACTTCCTAGTTTTGCAACAGAATAAGTACATTTTAAAGCTTCTGAACCAATGTGGATTTAAGAGATTAGAAGTGACACTGACATTGACAAATCAGATTCAATAAAGAATTTAATTGACTGAAGGAGTTCAGGGGCTACTGTATGAAGAATTCAATAACCAGTTTAACTAGTCAAGTAGTGTACCTAATAGGAAATAATAAATAGCGGGTTCCAGTTAATTTAAAAGCTTGATGACATTTACTTTATAGTGATTAGAATTCACTAGGTCACTTAAGAACTCTCTATCTTTATTTCAGTAATCCTACAGTGCAAAGTTTAAAATAATGACATATATAGTGAGCTTTACAAGTGCTTGCAAAATTGAGATATATTGTCATTCAATTTAGCTATGACTATCTCTGCTCTAGCCACTGTCAGAAGAATAATAGTTATTTTCATCTCAAACACCACTTAAGACAGTAAGGCTTCTCATCTGTATTACACTTCTGTGCTCTTTACTAGTTCAGTCCTGGCTGTGCTGTTCCTGGTATTTACCATTGTTAATTCAGCTCTGGACAATAATGTGACAAACAATCCCAGGCTTTTATTAAATGACATATCTATAATATGCATGGCGTTAGAAGAAAATATTTTTTTAAGGTGAAACCTTTATTATTCTTTCTTGTCTTTTTACTAGCAAATTTTGCTAGGTGAGATGACTGTGGCCTACATGGGAGAGGAGTATTTAACATTTTACTACTTTACTCTTCTTGCTTAGATCATTATTAGACTTGAATTTATCTTATGCTAGTCTTGCAGCTATGCTTTTAGTACTTTTTAATTTAAAGAAAAAGTGTTTTCACCTCTCCCTTGGTTACATACCTACCCATTGCAGAGGTCCATGTCATTTGTCAATGCATCCTTGATAGGTTTCATGTCAGATCTCCCAGTATTTCTGTTCCTACTTGGCTTAGCAAAATCTGTTATTTCTGCTAAAATAAAGTGTGCTGCATATAACATAAGATGTAAGGCTGATTAGTTGCATGCTCACAATGTTCTGATCCAAAGCATTCAAAGACATGTTTTTAATAAGTGTGTCCTTTTATGTACCAATGCACGTTGTTTTATTAGATAGTAATCATGGAACTAAGCAAGCCAATGAAATTTAATGAGATGATAATCCAAACAGATAGCAATCAGCTTCTTATAGGAAATGAGACTTTCTTCTTTTCAAAAGGAAGAGAAATAATTTCTGGTACACCATTTTATGGAAAAAAAAATATGGAGGTTTTTTTTCTTATTTTCAATCAGAAACTAGAATTATCAGAAAAAAATGTAGAAAAACAAATTTTTTTGGATAAAAAGTGTTGTGATTTTTTTTTTCCCCTTAAAATAATAGAGGTAACTGTGGTAATGACAGCCTAAGGACTGCCTAGCAGATTGACCATTGCTATGGAAAACAGTCCGTCTAATCCTCTACTTAGTTTTTCTCTGTAAGGTCCATAGTACATTGATGGCCTGCTGTATTAAGGGAAGAATTATCATGAGGTTGCTTGATTGTATGCCTACGCCATTTTATTTGTTTAAATCTCTGTGAATGAGTCAACTCGAACATTTTGACAATGACATCAGGTAATAACCTTTACAATGAAGGTTTGAGTCATTCTTCCTACACAAAATACTCTCTTCTCTTGTCAGGTAATTTGGAGAAAAGTGACAAAAGGAGTTTTGGGGGTTTTTTTGGGGTTTTTTATAAAAATTCAATGCATTTGTATTTCTTAGAGATAATAAATGTGCCAGCTAAGCAGAAATATGATAATAACATCAATTTCTCAAAAAGTATCCATACCTTTAGTAGCAAAAATAGAAATTGAAAAGAATTCTTCTTCCTCTATAACTGGCAAAGGAAAACTAGCCCTAGAAAAATACAAATTAAAGTAGTTTGCAATAGCACATTATTTTTGTATCCATTTTCAATAAGCACAGGAGATAGAGGAGTTCTTTCATACTCCAAGCTTTAGTCCACAGGTCAGATTTTTGGTCTAAGACAGATTACAAGGACACTCCTCTAGGATCTTCCAAATTACGAAAACAGTCTTAAAGCCTTGTTCTGCAACCATCCTCCTTGTTCATCAGTGAGGTCCTTTATGTGTAAGTGTGCCAAATAAGACCTGCAAGTCTATTTTGTTCCCTTTGATTTTTATCTTTATATTCCATCATCCAAGATTAAAAAAAAAAAATCTTTTCATCCATGTAGTGATGAGGAGATATTTTTTTTTTCTTTTAGATTTTTCTCTTACTAAATTCAAGGGCAATAGATAGTACAGAGAGTATTTCTACAGTGGGAGAAGTGTGATGCAAATCTGCATCTGTCCCTCCAAGTCATTGTTTTCCTTTGGAAAGAAATCCAGATGAAGAGGCACAGAGAACACACTTTGGATGTTCCTCCAATAGGACACCTGGATGTTGGTGATGAAATAGGTCTGGATGATGAAAGGAACAGTAATATAGATCACATTTTTGTCACACAGTACAGACACGACTTTTTCCTGTTCTCTTTTGTTATGAAACTTATATGAAGTCCAGTGGATGCCCTGATACGTAATAAAAATTGTACTAAAATATGATTATAGTCAAGGACTTACAACTCAGATTTTAAAGGAATTTTGCAGTTTTAGTCTTGACCTTTTCCCTACATATAGCATGGTGCTTTTTTGTTTCCATAATTTGTGTACTTCCATGTGACATTGTGAATGCATTGAGTCAGTCCTACATGGTTTATTGATAACAGTTTTGGCTAATTTTATCTAGGATGTTTCCTCTTCTAATCTGTGGAGAGAAAGAGGCATCTCCAAAAAAGAATCCATCTCATCATTAAGATATCTATTTGAGATAGATACACTGAATCACTCTCTGGAGGGGAAAATTCACTCCATATAGAAAACCTACTCAAATATTTTCAATTATGTGTCAAACTTCCTGAGTTTTAAATATTGTATAATTAAGATGTCTTAGATTTGAGTAGCATTCAATCCCACAAGTAACATAAATAATGAATGAACAAATAATTATACTCCTTATTTGGGGCACATAGGAGTTACAGTTACTGATTCCTGCAATAGATGAACTCTGGACTTCATCTCTGCAGTGGCAGGGGTGTTGAGCAGAGCACTTGATGCAAGACTTTGAGGTTCCACAAGGTATTTGCTGGCAGTCTTGTCCACTGGTATTAGCAAGAAATGTAAAGGTTTGGGAAATGCAGATCTATGGCTAGCAACAGGTGGGGGCATGCTCCATTTCTTACATTCATTCAAGTATTTTCTCCCATGCTTAAAAATTATAATTCCTCTCCCATATCATTTGTTTACCTGCTGTCAGAATGACTGGAGATGCCATCTGTTTCTCACATGCATTGCACATTTTCAAAGTATTACAACTTGGTTATTTCTTTCCCCCTTCCTAAAAGACACAGCACACAAGTTTTTTTCTGCTGAAGGTCTTCAATTCTCTGCATTAACGTGAGGGACTCCTCAGACATTCACAGTATTGAGCATGGACAAAGCAATGTCTTTTCTAGTCTCATTCTTTGACAACAACATCAGGTGTCTAGAATCTGTAATTTCAGAACAAATGGTTACAAGTTTATCTTTTCAGTTGTCAGTCCATTCTTTTTTGCTTCAGGCTCTAAGCAGGGGTTCTTAAGAATCTTCTGAACAGTGTAACAGTTTACTCTGGCCTGATGCAAAAAAACAGCCCAGTGTATTTAATAAATCCTTCCTTGGGCCCGTTGGTTGAAGTATTTTGTTTCAGTTTAAATATACAGGCATGTAAAATAGTAAGATTTCAAACTTGTGTCATCCCTTTTAACTTCCAACATGTAGCTGGGAATTACTGGAGATAACTTTGAATTTTTTCTTAACTATCACAATAAATCTCTTAAAAAAATTTGGATGTTAGGATCTTGACTTTCTTAGAATGTTAACAAACTGAGAAGTAAAGGATTAAATGCATAAAGAGAAGGTGAAGAGTACTTTCAATAAAGAAAACAATATAAAACAACTTCTCTTTCTATTCCCAATAAATTTAACATTTTAACAAAATAATGTGGTAAAAATTTCAAAGATTCAGAAGAGTGCTTCCTGAATGAAGCATATCTACTACAATCTATCATCCTAGGATAATATTTCATTATCACTTGCAAATGAGAAGTACAGCTTTCATAGTTGCCAAGCTGTACTTAGCCACATCTGATGGTCCCCATTAATTTTTAACAATTGTCCTGTCACCAGTCCAGTGAGCTGTAGAAAATACTATGGAGATGGCACATTCCTTGATGATTGCAGTTAATGCTGCTGCCCCTCTGAATCAGCATGAAATGTAGATGCTTTTATGACTGAATCTGCAATTTGGGATTTGATCATGCTATTTATAGTATTGCTAATGGTCTGTAGCACTGACAAGGGGTGTGTTGAAGTCATTCTCTCAGTTACTCTTGTTTTCTGTTAAAAGGCAGAACAGACATCTGGATCTTATATTTCAGTAACTAGACAGAAAATAGCAGCACAAAGAGGTCGTGATTTTCAGTGGTGGAAGATTTTCATAGGCTAGGGGGATTTTTGAGGGTTTTTTTGTTTGGTTTTTTTTTGGGGGGGTAGGTTTTTTGTTGTGTTTGTTTGTTTATTTTATATCTGTGGATATTTTTTAACCAATATTTTTTCCCTAGGAAAAATTAGTGTTTTATTTTGATTTCGTTTCTAGAAGGTCAGTTTCAGTCACATGGTAAAGTGAAAGGAGGCTTAGCAAGAAAGTAAAGTTGAACTTAAAAGAAACAGCCGTACATGGGTTTTAAGCTTATGCATTATTGTATCAGCAAAAGGCAATTTTCAATTTTTATCAAAATACTTTAGAAACACTGCATCACTTTTGAAAACAAATGATTTAGTTCCAAGTCCTCATTTTGTTTGCAAATCCAATTCCTAAAATGTGTAGTATCTGGTTTGTTTTAATTTTGAACCTAAAACCCCCATTATGTAGTATAAAAAACTATCTGGGAAGAATGCTTCTCAAGTTAATAACATTAGAATATTGAGGATATCGCCTGATTTTTATCCCTCTCGGAAAGTATATCTGAATATTATCATGCCCCATAGCTCCAAAAGTATCAAGAACCCTATTTAATACCATAGTTCTCATGATTGCTGTAACCAATGTGCAAAGAACAGTAGGAATTATAGCATCTTGCTTCAATATTTCGTCTTTTAATTCTCATAGAACCATGGGGAGTGAAAGAAACAACAGCAACAGCTAAGTACATTAATGATCCCTGGAAACAGTGCTTGATTTCCTATGTGTTTGTGTCCCATAATTAATTAACTACTTAACTGATTTATACTAAGATTTCTTTTTATCTCTCCATATGCTTGTAAAAATTAAGCCATTCTTCTCCCTGCAGGACAAACAAGTACTGGCTCATGCAAACTTGATTGAATCAAACATCATCACTAGCATACCAGGAGAGCTGTTTTCTCTCTGCCCCTTGGTTTCCCCCAGCACAGAGCACATGGAGTAAGAGATGGGTTAATCTAAACTGCTTTACTTGTCGCTAGAGAATTGTCCCCCAGATGTCGAAGCTTGGAGTCTGCTACTACATTCAGAAGTTGTTCTGTGGGGGAGAGTAGGCCTATTTTCTCAAGAAAACAGTAGGTTTTTTAAATGCATGGACATTAAAACTGTGTTACTAAAGCTCTGAAAACTTACATCAGTTGAGGATATCGTGGGAAAATGGACCTGCCCTCTTCGATAGGGGTGCTGGGAAGCAGTTTGAAATTTGCAGGGTTTAGAACAGCCATATAGGATGAACCATAGAAGCATTACATTTCATGGGCATTGTGTTATGAGGATACAGCCTGTAAAGTATGTCCAGAAACATGCTAAACATTTCATCTGTACTCTAGTATATCTTTTGAATTTTTACAGTTAGTCTTTCCTATGTACTAATTTAGCTTGCAGGACTATGATTTAGTAAGACATTGAAGTAGGCTATCTATCAAATCCTTTTCTACAGGTTCTGAGGAGTACCAGTAATTCACTGAAATTATTCCAGAACAGTAAAACTTCTGAAGGCTGTGGTTATCTAAAAAGATTAATTTCTTTGTTTGGTTTAGCAAAAAATTTTTAGAAGTTGTGTTTCATTCCCAGTTGGATAATTATTTCTCCCTAATATCTGATGGAGACCTTTGAGTTGCTTCTAACTTAGAAGTAGAGAAGAGAATTAGCAGACCAAAATCCTCATAAGGCTTGTTAACTTCCTTCCTGGGACAGACACAGAAAGGAGGGATCTGCTTCTTGCTCACCTGCAGTGAATTCCCTTCTGAGACTTGCAGTTTCACCCTGGCACTGCAGCAGGTTCACTGAGCTCCAGGAGAGCTACACTAAAATAAATAGCTACAGTGACTTTGCTAAGAGTATCAGAAATTCAAGAATCACAAAGGATTGTGACAGACAACTATATCATCATTTCTATGAACAACCATACTTAATCATATTAATAATAGGAGCTAATTGACTAGGTTCCACCTGCTTCATTTCTCCAGATGGATTCAGAGATTAAAAATCCATACATTTGTACTGGAATCAATCTCTTTCTTGGCACAGACTTAAATATTTTTAGAAAGCTTACTTTTAATGTTTTGGGTTTTTTTTTTAATTAAGTATTCCATGAATTAATTTTTTTTCATATATAATACGCTCTGTAATACATTCCAGGGACTGTATGCATTTCAAGTGAAAGCTTTTAAGCAGCTGTATTCCTTTACTTAAACATGATGACAGGAATCTCAAAATTAAATCACTTGTCAAACAGGTGAGTTCTAGGTAAACTTCAGTCTGAAGGAGCTGAAACCTGTATAATTTTATTTGTGGGATCATATCACAAACACTGACCAGCAGACACAAACCTTTTCTCACCCAGTCAGTTTAATCTGGGAGACTATGCAACCATAGCAATACATGAATATTGGTATGCTGATTATGTAGGAAGTCAAGTAGCTTTACAGCTGTAGCACTATGATTTGTGACGAATTCTGGATTGTTTCTGAGTTTTATCCAGGGGCTGCTTAGTACAAAACACACAGACAATTCAGAGTTGGCTGCAGAACCAGGGCAATTATGCTCCAAAGAGCACACTGCATAACCCATGCATTCCCTGGTGCACACCATGTCCTCTGTCCACTTTGGGATGAGAGACCTCTGCATCCCTCAACCTCTGCATCCTTCATTCCCCACCGGATGAAGGACTGTGTTTCACTGTGTACTACAATAGTTACTTGGATCTGGATAACGGGGAGCTAGGACAATGATGCAAAACACAGACTGCCCCATGTAGACGGCCTGATGTGGGTCTGCCTTCAGCCCACAACCTTCCTTAATAATTGCTCAAAGACACTTAGCTGATATAGACAGGGCATCTAAGATGGGCAAGCATTATTGCTCACTGACCACCTGTGTTTTATGTGGTCTGATACTTAAATTTGCTGACTAAAATAGACTGCCTGATTTTGAGCTTATGAGCTAAAAGAAATGTTACTCCAAGAATATACTACTCTTCCTCATTCTTTCAATGTTTTGATGTCACTTTTAAACTCTTTGCTTAAATGACAAAAAGACATTTTTAGTAGTTTATTTGGCGTAAGTTCTCCTATGTTGGTCCGTCTTCCTTACCTACATGTCTACTTTACTACTCTTTAAATATTAAAATCAATGAAAAAATTATTGTATGAAGGACAGAATAAATTAAGACAGTTTGAAGGTATCTTATGCAGTGTCTTTCCCTGAGTAAAGATTTGTGATTACACTACTCTTCTGCAGACTAGGACAGGCAAGAGTCTTTGGCACACATTAGGAACGACCATTAGTTTTCATACATTTCCTTAAGTGACTATTATCAGAGAAAAACCTGTAAGTTCTAGCTAAGTGTAAAGATGTCCTAAAATATATTGGTCTCTTCAGAGAGAAATTGGCTGGGGATATACTAATGGGAATGCTTTCTGAAGTGGTCATATTTCTCTGTAGTCAGGTTTTTGGGTACAAACAAATTGGTGCTGGCTTATGAGGGGAAAAAAAATTCTTTTTGCTTCACCTGATTTCACCTTTTTTAAAGTTATAGACTACAAAAAATAATATCCTCTTCCTGCAATATGAAACCACTTTTGCCCTCTGACTAATGCTTCTCTTCCAAATGTCAATGTACGCATTTCCTTAATATCTATAACTTTGCAGTGCTGTGGCCAAAATTTTTCAGTATTAGACTCTCAGATTCTTGAGAATTATAGAGCTCAAAATGGCTGTTTTAATTGTTTGTTGATTTCCTGTACAGGTTTTGTATTGACTAAAAGTTCATTTCCAGCCTAGAAAGCTAATTGCATCCTGCATAAAAAGAAATGTGGCCCGTAGGTCAAGAGATGTTATTTTCCCCCTCTACTCTGCTTACTGGAGTCCCCCCTGGAGTGCTGCATCCAGTTCTGGGATGCCCAGAAGAAGTAAAGATACTGACCTGTTAGAATGGGTGCAGAAGAGGGCCACAAAGATAATCAAAGGGCTGGAGCATCTCTTCTATGAAGAGAGGGTGGAAGAGCTGAGGTTGTTCAGCTTGGAGAAAATAAGGCTGTGGGGAGAACCCATTGCAGTCATTCAGTACATAAAGAGGGCTTATGAGAAACATGACAGGAATTTTTAGCAAGGTCTGTAGTGATGAAACATGGGGCAACATTTGTCAATGGAGAGAATACATTTAGACTGAGCATAAGGAAGTTCTTTACATTAAGTATGGTGAAACACTAGAACAGAATGATCAAAGCCCAATCCAACTTGGCCCCAAATGCTTTTAAGACTGTGTAGCATCCAGAACTTCTCTGGGCAATGCGATCTATTGAAGGATGTCTCTTCCTGTGGATGGAGGTTTGGACTGAGTGACCTTTAAAGGATCCTTTCAACCCAAACCATTGTATGTTTTTGTAAATCTGTTGAGTGTTTTTACCTCCATCAATGAAAGTCCATTGTATTTAGGGCATAAACTGAAATTAACAGCTTGATAATCTCATATTTTAGTGAGCCATCATCAACACATGTGTGGTTTTTTGGGTTTTTTCAGGCTTTTTAAAAATAATTTTCTGTGCCATTCATTCCACAGTATTAACAAAATGTTACAAGATATTAATTTGGTTACAAAATGATGATTAGAATGTTTACTCAGTGGCATAACAGGAAGTGCTATGAGGAGATCCTCATGCCCTGGTAAGGCCACGCCTGAAGTGCTGTGTCTAATTCTGGGCTATCAAGTATGAGAGACATGAACATACAGGACAGAGTCCAGTGAGAGGCCACAAGGGTGATTAATGGAATGGAACAGAACATCTCTCCTGTAAGGAAAGACTGAAGAGCTGGGACTGTTCAGCTTGGGAAAGAGAAGGCTTGGGGGGCTCTCATCAATATATGTAAGTACCAGAAAGAAAGGTATAAAGAGGACAGAGAAAAGGTCTTTTTTTCAGTGATGCCTAGTGACAGGACCAGAGGCAATGGGCACAAATCAAAACATGGAAAGTTCCCTCTGAACATCAGGAGACACTTTTTACTGTGAGGGTGACTGAGCACTGGCACACATTTCCCAGAGCATTTGTGAATCTCCCTTCTTGAGGATATTCCAATGCCAATTGGGCATGGTCCTGAGCAACCAGTTTCAAATGGCGCTGCATAAACAGGGTGATTGGACACTCAGATGTCTCTTCCCGCCTGAATTCTTATTTGATTTTGTGATCCTTTATATTTTGAGGACCCCTCAGTACCACTGTCACTTTTTGCTTAGGCCAAACGAACTAGAAATATATTAAAAGTTACTGAGTGTGAAGAATTGAAGTGGGACCAGATGACCCGATGTGGTGGGTCCAACCTTACCCATTCTGTCATTCTGTAGTACTTTAGATTGGCAGAATTTCAGGTCAGTGTCTCAAAGCTACACTGCTTCAAGCTCTATAGTTTACCTCCTGCAGCTGTATAAAGCACATTGATTTTGTGGGCATAAAGATAAGGATCTAATAATGGGGAGAGGAATCAGTGGTAACATGCAAGAGGTTGTCATACTGTATTAGGAACAGCGAGAAATATGACACGGACTCTCAAGCTCAGTTGCAAAAAGAGGGTGTGTTTTATTCTACAAGATCTTCATTTATAGATAGTTCTGAAAGGGTCTGAAAGGGTAAAACTTTCATTGGATATCAAACTAACACAAGACCATCATTGGACAGTTAGGAAAAACATCTTTTGACCGTTTCTTGCAAGTAAACAAGGTGACAAACAACACCTGCAAAGGTTGTTTTCCTTCTCCAAGGACTGTTTGAAATCCTCCTCACCATTTCCCAGGCCTCAGTTTCTCAGGCCCAGTGTGAGAAAGTTATGTGACTTAATTTCACACAGACACTGTTTTTCTGCCTGACCTCTAGCATTCAGCATCCACAAGAGGTGATCCCCTTTCCCTGGCTGTTAAGAGCAGGAGAATGACCAGCACGCCCAGTGCTGCTTTCATGGTGTGTGTTTCCCTGTGTCTAGGTTTCTTCAGGGGATGCATCCATATGCAGCCTGGAAGTGCGACTCATTACTTACAGTGACTAATTTTGTCAATATATAATTTTAGATTCACTTCTCATGATCAACAGTCACTCAGAGCCAAGAAACTTGACAGACATTTGCTTCATTTAGTACATATGTTCTGAGCAGCAGAGTGTGAGCCAAACCTTTGTCTTGCTCAATGTCTGACTACAAACATGCCAACTCTTTTTAAATTTACAGTTCACCTGCCTTTTTCTCATTTTCTTCACTGCTAAAACTTTGTGGATTTTTTTTGTGTTAAAAAAATCTGTTAATATGCAGAAAACAATAAAAATGAAAAAGACAATGACTGGTAAATATAGCATAGTTTCTTTAAAGCAATGCTATTTAAGTATTAATGAGACTCTAACAGTAAATAGACTATTGTATATTTTATAATATAGACATATTATGGCTATGAAATCTTGAAAAAAATTTCTTGAAATAGCTTGTTAAAAGAAAAATAAGATTGATGCTTTTATTGTGACATTTTTTTTCATTTTGCTTTGGTAAAGTTTAATGAGGTAATTCAGGCAGTCTTGAAAGAATTTTGTTGATGTTGCTTTCCAGTTCAGTGCCAGATTGCAGATGTGACAGCGCTCTGGTGGCCCAGTAAGGACCAACTTTAGTAAGATGGATATATATTTCTGTAGCACTGCACTGTCTACTTCTGCAGCAGCAAGATTTGATAGGATTTATAAGATATAGGATATTCAAATTTCATCAAAAGTATCATTGCAATATAGCTTCAGGTTTGCAAAAATAATTTGGTCATCTGAAAATATTGTGTATGTAATGCCAACTTTTGTGCTAATGTGAATTTCCAACTGTGTAAAGTAGGAGTGTAGGTAAATTCAATTTAACATTTCCAGAGGCACAGACTTGCATATTCCTTTCTGAAACTAATCAGTTATTCATTCATGAATCTCATTTTCCTCAGTCATATCTACATACTTTACATTTCAATCTTACATTGCCTTAACTTTCAAAATTCAGTATTCAGCTATGTACAGTGAAAAACATTTAATTGATATCTAAGATACTCCAGATAAGATAGGTGTAGTTTATCTCCTTCCTCAAAGAGAACAAGTATTACTTTGCATCTTTTTATGACAAATACTCACTTTCTTCCCCAACTCTTCATAATTTTGAACTTCTTAAGTAGTTTAATAGAGAAAGCCAAAGTTTAGATAAGAACACAAAGCTCTGTTAAAACAAATTGCAGAATGCAGAGGTTCTGAAAGAAAGGCAGAAAAATCTTCATAGTAAATTGACTGGCAGAAGCTAGATGCACAATTGGCACATGCAGATTGGCAGGTGAGGTGGTGTTCCTAAAGCTTCCATCTGCCTCATAGCTAACAACGATGTCACCTCTGTCAAAGGTTTATAAAATGTCCACAAAAAAAAAAGTTTGTTGGATTAATTTAGTCCATGGCTTTGGCTTTCATCCTTGGTAACAGTCTTCCAAGCAGGAAAGACAGTGTGAGATGCTGGATTTGTTGCATGCTGCACATTTGAGTCAGTTCCAACTTCAGCACTCTGTGCTTCTTCAGTTTTATCCAAGTTCATTCTTTGTTGGTGAGAGTGCGATGATCAGACTCAGACCCCCAGAACACCAGTGGTTAAGATCAGTGCTGTGAGGGGATGCACATATAGCCATCACAGAAGCAGTAATACATGGTGTTGAATAGTTATTAACTATAGCTAATAATTACAGTTTAATTCATTGGCTATCTTCACCCGAAATCAAAATATCTTGAGGCACACATCGGACTTCCCCATTTTCCTTCAATACCCACACAGTGCACCCAAGTCCATGAGCAAAAGTAATGCTATGGATTTACCTTTGCCTGAGTCAGGAATAACCTTTTTTATGATAACTTTCACCAGCACCTTTTTAATGTGCGCTGTGGGAACTTTATCCCTTTCTATGGCATGTAATGTTTTGATTAGGCAGGGCCAGCCTGACTGGCAGATCCTCTGGTGTTGGCTAGCCAGGATGGCTTTGCTAAAAATGTATCCCAGTGTTTGTTGGGCCCCACCACCCATTGCTCTCGGTGTAGTCTCATACAGCCTGACAGAAGTGAGGCTGATGGTGCTCAGTGTGCTATGTCTCAGTTTAGTAAAAATTTTCTCTGTAAAATAAAACTAAGTTTATTCAGCTGCACTGCACTAAACTAATCCTTGGATCTCATATAGCTGAGCCATTAGAAAGTGTATTACAGATTTTCACTCAATAAAAGGCCAGGTGGATACAATATCGCTTACAAAATGATCAATTATTTAAATAAAAATTCATTTTTAATTAATAATTTCAGTTTTGCAGTAGATTAAAAAGGTGATGAGGAATAGTGGAAATGCAACAGCACCATAAAATCAGTGCAGGAAACCAGATTCCTGGCAGGAAACCTACGATCCTGATCAAAACAGTGAACTTAATGCTTAGCATATGGCATGACAGTGCACAGCTCAAAGAGATAAACATATTCAGCTAAGGATGAGGTTACTTCTTTTATTGTCCTAAAAGAAAGACATATTCCTATAGCTGCTGCTCAAGGGATCAGGAAATTTCTATGGCCCGGTTTTGAGCCCACAGAAATACTGTAGGTTGCCTGGTAGCAGTATAGGTTGCCTTTTAGCAGTATATATACTCTATAGAGCATTATTATTTCACTATATACTGAAGTTTTAGTCCAATAATTATAAACAGCCAAGAAAGAGAGAAAGTCCAAGTCTACAGGATTTGAGGGTGATTTTTCCTGTAGTGATTGCAAAGCTTGAAGTCTAGAACAACAGTTCAAAACTTTTTGCCAGTTTAAACTATAGTAGTATTTCTTATTGAAAATGCAACTACAAACTGAAAAATAGAAAGCTTAATTCGAATGTGTGGATATTTGAAGTATATGGTAGACATTGGTAGGGAAGTTAGCATATTGTGCCTGAATTCAGAATGAGAAAATTAATTGTGTAGCTGTATGTGTGAGAAAAGAATATTTTGGAAGATGGGAAATGCCAACTNGGTAATTAGTTATTCTTTAACTTATAGCAAATTCTTATAATCTGAAAAGGTAAATCTAATTCTTTTTTGTTCTAAAATATATATAATATTATAATAATATTATATAGCTACAATATTTTTATTTTAATGTCTTATTTATAGTACTGTTTACTGTAAAAAGGTTCTGACCGGTTTAGTCTCCTAGTCCTACACAATGTTCTATCCTAACCTGTGATAAAGCAAAATATTTTTAACACGAGTGTCAAGTTTTGCCTAGATTAAATAATCAGAAATAATTTCACGGGATAGTGACAAAATTTAATGTTACCTAAGCATATCCTGAGATAATGATGAAATCAGGTATTTTATACTAATTTTGTACATTTTATACAATTTATACTAAATTCACATTATGTACCTAAGGAAATTTTTTGGGTTTTTATTCCATTCATGAGGTGAGATGGAAATGCTTGCTTTCTTAAACCTTAAACTTTGTATCATAACTAGGACCATACAGCTGCACTGATTTATTAACAGAATTTTAAACTCATCTCTAATTCACTAGTTTTGAAAAACCTGTTTTTTTTCTGAAAAACCTTTCAAAAGCCATTCCTATCACATTCACTTCACAACCAGTCTGAACTTCTAGATGTTTATAACACATTGCAAATAATGAAGGGAAACCTGATCTTCTGCACTCCAGTGACTCTTAAAATTGTACAAAGCTGCAAATTTTGTGAGCAAGAGTATATTTTTTCCAAGTGTCTCAATGATTATGAACTCTTTTATTTTGAAGGTTTGAGAACTGAAATGTGACTAAACCGTGTGCTAAAAAAGGAATTAATACATTTCCATTTTTTGAACATAATAAAGAACTGAGTTACTTTCTGAGTCCTGAATATTAGATCCATTATGTCAGCCAAATGAAAGCAGAATATGTATTCAATTAATGTCAAAATATAAATTAGACTCTATAATTTGAGACTAGACTCAAATAAAATCTCTTTTTTTGAATGGGAAGATTTCATCCCTTTATCAGCACAAGATGAAAGTAAAACAGAATTCTCCTTCTGCTGAAAATAAACTTCAGCACAGGATTTTTTTGTTGTTTTCTATAGAAGGCACTTTTGTGTATACCAGAGAAGTTCAAGAGCATCTTTCTCTGACCTTTTTCACAGATTAAATGCAGTGAAATAAATTGTGGTATACAGGGTACTGACTGCAAGTTGAAGTTCTTGCATCAATGAATTTTCCATTTAGTAGTCTAGTTTACTTTCTTATTGGATTGTAACTAGTTAATTTTTGATATATTTCTGACTCTTGAGTCCTGCAAATGTTTTTTAGAGTAATAATTAAATATTTAGAGGCTGTGTCTATAATATTATAGATTATGTGGATAATAAAATTATTCTTCTAAGGAAGTTTTAAATTAGACTGTCGTTTTGCAAGAAAATTAATTTCAGTTATATCAGTTAGAGGTTTTCTTTGAATGAGAGATATAGAAATGAACCTATAATGCTTTTGTAGCTAGTATCTCCTTAGATAACACATTTCCATTGACTTAACCTCAATGTAGTAGTTGGGTTGTTGAATTTCACATTACCAATGAAGATACTTAAATAAGAATTGAGTTTGAATGTAGGAATTCTTTGTGTTCTTCTTTTCCTCTGATGAGTGTGGATCACTTTGTTATCTGTTTTGGTTTCCATATTTTTTTAGTTTTGTCACATACAGCATACAAGAAAAAAAGAATGCCTCAAAAATGCTTTATGATGTTTTACGCTCTTTCACCACCTACAAGTACATGTTAAGGAACATTTTATTTCTGTCCAACTCAATACAAACACCTTAAAATAAATTTGTTGCTCTGCTACTAGATAACAAAAATAGACATTAGTTGTTTTGCAAACATGGACATATTCATCTAATATCTGACAAAAAGCAGAGTGATTTTCTGCCATGGAGGCTTGATCTTGTGCAGAACTGACATTTCAAATGGTAATGGTTTCTGTAACATCATTCTTTTTCTTTAAAAACATAAATATATAGCTGAAGAATAAAACTACCACAGTGATTATTACTTAAAACAAATTTGCACACCAAAAAGTTATTTTTAATACTTTTAAATCCAAAAGCTATATCTTAATGAATTCATTAAGTCTAAAATGCACATCAAAAAGTGTTTCCTTGTTTCTCTCAAAAAAAAGAAATCATTCAAGGCATGAACATGTGACCTGCTATAGTAAGATCACAACTGATATTCTTGGAAGAAATGGTAGCTTGGATGAGAATATGATTGGCTTTTTCCTTAAAATTTTCTGCTGATGTGCTTCTAAATCTTTTCACATAATAGAAGAAAACAGTTAATTGAATGGATCAAAAGAGACTACAGTTTTCCTACCTCACTATTCAGTGTAGTATCTACATTAATGAAGACTTGGGTGATAATAAAAGAAGAAGGAATCTTCATTCTGTCTTTTGAGACAGAAAAAATAGCATCGTTATTCGTCCTGAGAATTTTGGAAGCTGATTTTCTGAGTGTCATATTTTCAGAACCGTCTTTGGAGTAAAATGATAAAGAAAAGCACTGTTCTTTATGAATTAAAGAAATTATGTCTTTCATGGATCTCAACACCAACTTCCAGTAGGCCTTATTCAGAAGAGCTTGTGTTTTCATTCTAGTCCCTGTCAGTTCAATAATCACTTGGTAATTGACCAAACTTGGTGTGTGCCCTACCCAGGACTGAGGGGGTTTTGTATGAAGTGGAGATTATGTTCTTGATTTGTGTGGATATTTCACGGACTAAATAAATGTCTGCAAAATGTTCTGAGAAACACAAAAAGGTTCTGTGTAATAAATAATGGTATTACTCTTTGGCCATATTACATCACAAAATAGGGAGGTAAGAATTAAAGCCTGTCTTTGAAATTCTAGGCAAATGATTCTGGTTACTTGCTTTGCTGAATGTCCAGAAGGTTGGCAGTTTTCTGCAGGACACACCTATCCCTGATTTTCAAACGTTTACTTCCATTGTGTGATATTTGTGAATTTAAGATTTACCTAAATTGATTATGAGTTGATTTTCTTTCTCTTTATAAAACACAAATGAAACCCCCCAACAAAAATAAGTGGTGGACAAAAAAAAGATTTGAACAATCAACTTAGTAGAAAAACTTTAAATTATACTTCCAAAATGGTTAAACATCAGAGAGATTTTATATATATATATTAATGCATCTGGTCTGTTGCTTGAACTTGTGTGAGGAGACCGTACTGATGTGTGTGCCAGCAGAGTTCTCAGTTGTAAATGAGTTCTGGTGAAAACCTTATGCAACTTATGTGGTGGTGATGCAGTGAGACTTTCCCTTTATTCTAAAAAGTTCAGCCAGGTACATTAGGAAGAACTGATTCTTGAGGGAAAAGTAGAAATGTAACCTCTTAGGCCTTGCTTTCAATGCTATTTCTTTGTCTTTTGTGACTCTGAAGGTTATCAATGACCTCTGAGTTCTCTCCTGTGTCCTCCAGGAACCACAGAGTGAAGAACAACTTGCATTTTGATCTTAGAAAGAAAGCAGAGCTCCACTTCAGTGTGATTGCTGCCTTGACTAGCAGACCATGTTGCTGTTTTATTATTACCAGAAAACCTCAGTCATTCAGACTGATGACTGAGAAACCCATTGGGAGTTACTGAAATACTGCTATACTCTTCCTCTCCACCCCTCGCCAAATACACTTGATTCATTGATTTGTATCAATGGTTTTAAACTGATTTTCCAAACTTCAGAAAATGGAATGGGATTGAAGCAAACTGATAATGATTTTTTTAAAAAAATCACAGGAGGGAAACATTGTAAACAGCATGAGTATGTGAGCATAAGACTGAGTGAGAATATTTGTTATGAGCGGTGCAGCAGGCTCACACAAATCATTAAAAATTACAGCACAGACTTGTAGCTGTAGAATTTGCATTCCTCTACTGTTATAATTTATTTCTTGTGTTTTGATAGAGCCCAGGAGTCCCATGATAGACTCCAAATGAGCTTCATTCTCTGTTATGCAGAACAAAAAGAGACTCTCTGTCCTCGTTTATCTCCCTATGAATCGATTAACAGGTTTCCATGTATTTCTGAAAGTTTTAATGTAAAAGTAATTTTAATTATTTCTGATTATTAAAGTATGATGATAGGCTAGGGATTAAATATTTTGCTAGAATTAATGACAATTAACTGTCACCGTATTGTAAAAGCTCATGGGAACTGGAAGCCAGCAGATGTTTTTCAATACTAATTAGAAATCAATCTTCCTTTCCAATTTTAGAGTAAACCACAGATATTTGGTCAATAGCTCATTTAGAACAGAATCAAAAAGAGAGATCTGTCAGTGGTCTCATTATTGCATGGCTGTTCATTCACTCCAGCACCTGGAAAAAACAAAAGAAAGAAACAGGCAGAGCTGCAGAGAATGCCACAAATTACATCCGACATTTTTGTTTAACATACTTTTTTTTCCACAGAGCTAAAACAGGTGAACTCCTTCCCAGCTACAGAAAAAGTCTAATGTCTCCAAGTGCCTTGAGGTCTTTCCATCATTCATGTTGCATGTAAACAGTATATTACTCATAAACAGCCCTCAAAACAATCTCTTATCAAAAGCTGTGCTATTTTGGTCTTTTCCTAATCGTTTTCCCATGCCTTATTTCTTCTTTCAATAAATGAAGAAATTAACCTGTGTAAACAACAGTTAACAGAGTCTAATCATACAGGATTTCCAGACTGAAAATATATACATTAACCTTGAACAAAGTTTTCATCTCCTGGATATTCATCAAATTTGAATTAATCTTCTTTTCTCTATAAATTATTCCTTTAGTGTGTACACTTCTACACACACACAGCAGCAAACAGGCAAACATAATCCTATATGGAAGAATCATCTATTCCGAATGCAGCTTCAGTAAATATGCATGTATACATGAATTTATACAAATATTATATGTAAAGTTTATCTTTGTTCAACAAAAAAAATCTCATACTGTATTCAAGAAAACACTAGTTCATCACAGGGAGTCACAGGGATTCAGTGAAATTTTATTAGCTTTTTTAAGTATACTAGAAATTCAGAGAAATGGGTTATGTACATTTAAAATTTTTTTTTAATCCTTGGTTACTAACCTTTGTACTTAATTTCCTTTGTTGTTTGAATACTCTCTTATCATTCCATTATGTCAGAAGCATAATTCCTTCCTGGTTTCTGAACAAATTATTCACAAAGAGAATAAATTAAAATGCTTCTGGGTGTACGATCTGCTTTATAAGTAACCCAGATACCTAATGTATTAGACTTAATTAATATGGCTATCCAGAGCATTAATAAGTGTAAGTTACATTATTAGATATTCTTTTGTTTCTTCAGAATTATTCAGTGTAACAGAGGTGCTAGTGGTCTCTACCCATGAGGATGGGGCTCACTGTGCAAACACATTCAAGAGAGAAAATAATCTCTTCCATAGTCTAATACATTCTCCCCACTCCACACACAATTTAAGGAAAGAAAATCAAAGTAGAAAGGTAATTGCTTGATACAGGTCTAATTTCCAGTGATGTCTTTTACTACAGATGTAATACAAATGTAGCAAGAGTGATGGCCATGTTCCTTTTTGCTTCATCTCTCAAGCTGCCCGCAGTGTGTCTGCTTGGTCCAAGTCCTGCTAGTGGAGATTCTAAGGCTCTAAGGTGTCAAAGAGAGATGGATAAAGTGGTATGGCAAGTTATGCATATTGCTTATATTAATGGAAAAAAAATCTGGTCAGGAAGGCAAGATTATCTTGATAGGAACCATTTCCCTGACACTATCAGGAATTTATTGGTTTTACTTTAAAGATTTTAGGTTCTGCTTTCAAGAGCATTCTAGGACAGCTGTACATATATATCACTTCAGATGGGATTGATTTATCTTTCTGACCTGCCATTTCCAATATGGAAGAGTTCTCTCCCAGATTTTAAGGTAAAAATATTCAACACAGTGGTGTTTCCTGTAACTTTTTCTTTAATACATATCCCTGCTTGGTAGAACAACTTCTTGGAGATTTTGAAATTCACATCAACTTCAAACCTAAATAATGTCAAATGTTGGAAATCGTATAGTGCAACTCTAAGAAGTATTAGAATCTGGTTGTATCTTTACAATACTGAAACTAATGATTTTTAACTTTCCTGTTTAGTGTATAAATCAAAAATTATAGTCCAATATTATATAATGGTTTTGCTTTACTGGAATATTTTAGCTTGATGGATCATATTTCATTTATAAATTTTATTATAAAGTAATGGAATATTTTTCTTGATAAAAATAAACTATTCAGTAATACCCATTTCAACTGACAAAAAATCAATTCAATCTTAAGAAGAAAAAAGCTTTTTAGTTTATCAACATTACTTGTAGGGGGAAAAAAGAAACAATGATCCATCAGAATGTTTTCAAAAAGCTTTTGTAAAATGCAATTGTTGAAAACAGGACTATACTCTTTTTCTACCATGCTCCCCCAAATATTACTGTACCAAGCCAACAATTACTTTGTGATGCCTCTGTCTCTGGATCTTACTTGACAAATGATAAAGGAAAGGATCATTGTTTGTTTTTATGATACCTAAATATCACAGAATTCAATTGTATTTTAATTCTTCATTAAAAATATATTGCTTGGTTGTGAAAGAACAGTAGTAAACCTTGGCTTTGGTTAGTGTATATAAAAACATGAAATACAAATTTCAATCCTGGGCTCTACCACTGTGCCTGTGTGTAATGTCAAAAACTATTTCAGCAACAATTCTGCCTTTTGTGTGGTTACAATGAAAATTTCTTTAGTCCTTATGGGAAGAACTGAGAACAATCATGGTGTACAAGGTGGAGTACTCTACAGTGATAGTGTTGTAATTCAATTGTCTTTTGTCAAATACAGGTTTTACTGTGGAAATAATTCTGACTCCTCTGAATCTCTCAAAAATTGGGATTTTTATATTGTTTAGGTTTGTTTTTTCTCAAACTAAACCTGCAGTGTAACTGAGGTGTATATTGAGTCTGTGCTAAAAGAATCTGCCCTTCTCTTTTTTTCCCAACTGCATAGCTCTGCAAACACAAGCCCTAATCATCTGTGTGACTTCATGGCAAGACATTATATTGCCCGAAACCAAAGAGTAAGAGATTAGATAGTCCACCTCTTTAAAGATATTAAGGCATCAGTGCTTGGATTGAAGTAAAGGGCAAGCCAGCATAAAAGTGAATTAACAGAACAGTGCAAGGATTTACATGAAGAGTTGTAAGAAATGATTGTTTTTATAAGCAGCACCGAAAGCAAATTTAGAAGGAGCTTCTCAGTGTTAGTTTGGGGAAAACATTGAACAAATCACTTATCAAAAAAAAAGCTTGAAAAATGTGGAGCAGCAGCTGAACATTGTAGGTTTCTTAGATAGTATGGAGAAGGGTTTGATGAGCCAAAAGGTCCCTTGAAATATTACATCATATGAAAACAATTAATTTCAATTCCTTTTCCATCCATAATTGTGTATTCAGTCAATACTGGAATATATGATTCTTCTGAAGCACATTTTATGGGAAGCCTTTGAAATACTTCCCAGATTATATGACTTTAAGTGGTGTACATCAACATTCCATTGCTAAAGGACAGGGAAGGTCATAGAAATGTTTATTCTTCCATGTCATTGTTTTTCTATGAATGACTTAATTTTACTTTTTTTTTAAATTGATGATCAGACAGATATTTGTCACACTAATGTGGAAAGAAAGCATGTAAACTTACATTACACTCTCTTACATTTTTGAGAAAGGAAAATTATTTTTTGACTGTAAAAAAAAAAAGGCTTTCTTACCATGAAATATATTTATTTTCTAAAGTTTCTTCTGTTAAAGGCATCAGAATCTTTTCTTTTACATTTTTCTGTTAAATTACACTTTTTAAATGTAGCAATAATGGATATGAAATTTTTATTCCAATTTTCCTGAGTAGAACTGTAGCAATGTAGCACAATTGATATTTTCTGCCTAATTATCTTCATAAATGTAAAATACTAATACTCTGAATATTATTTTTAAATGCATTAAACCATAATATAAAATGTACATAGTCATTTATTTCTCTGTCATATCTAAATGCATCTCATGATCACTCCAGACATAAGAAGGCACAGTTCATATTTTCTTGACAACGTTTGATAATTGCTGATAGTGTTCCCATGTTGGATGGAGACAGTTCTTTGCGGACTTGGTCCACAGAATCTGTTCATCTACCTTGACTTTGCTGATCCTAACAAGAATGAATTCTTTTAACACTGGTGAATTCATAAATACTGAGGCCTATCTAATCTGATCTTGTATGCAAATATGAAGTAGGACAATTTTTGTACAGAACAATTATGTGTCATGAAAGAAATCTTATTCTGTTACATAGCCCTTTCAGTGAAGTCGCATGAGTAAATTCTCCATTCTTTTCATCACAGCAATCATAACATGGCAAAGTTGGATCTTATTACTCAGCTGTGTCTGATAAAATCTACAGTTGAATTTTTTAGAAGTATAAATTATCAGTGGTCCACTAGAACAGTAAAAGGTTCAGCAAAAAATTTAAGGCATTTGTTTTCTGTTGCTAAGTGACTGTGAGTCATTGTTACAAATCATTGAATCACAGAATCAAAGAGTAGTTAAGGCTATAAAAGATGTCTAAATCAGCAAGTCCAAGCATTAGCCCCGAGTCGCTGATCTCACCACAATCCCATATTGCCAAGTGCCTTTTGGACTCTTCCAGGGATGGTGATTCTACCACTTCTCTGGGCAGAAGGTATAAGTTTTTGCCAGTCTGGAGCAGGTGATAATGTTTATAAAAATGAAATTGTAGATGGTTTTGTGAATATTGCAGATCTTAATGTATTGCAGGATCTTATCTGAGTATGGGCTGATAAGGTATTAGAGAAAAAGAGCTATTAAGATTGTCACTGAAATTGAATAACTTAAAGGGTTTACGTTTGACAGCTACATATATATCAATCAATACAATTTTTTGTCTCAAACCTTTTGTAAATTCAGTAGACAAGAAAATCTGCTGATTCTGAAATAAATATAACTAATGTACTTGAACAATCATATGTTCTGCCATTTTCTGAGGCAGAAGCAAGAACAGTAAACATCACTGCACAATGGAAAGATAGTCCCATTTTAGATATTATTGCGATATTTTCTCAGAACTGGAGTTAGCTGATTTGATAATCAGTGGTGAATACTCACTACTACTGTTGGATGGCCAACAAGATAATAGACAATAGAGAAACCAGCTTAGATAAAGAGTACATAATAGGAAATAAAGATTTTTTTATTTAACCACTGTTGCCCTGATTTTTCAGCCTTCAGGTGTGTTTCACAGCTTTGGATGTTTTTTCATGGTTATTAGCTTTCTCACACACAGGTGTTATAAATAGAAGCGATGTTTTTGTTAAGACGAAGTTAGTTTACATTCTTCCTCTTGGAGGAATGGACAGCTGATGGACAGTTGTATTGACCACTGGGATGGGAGAGGTGTCAACCTTCTCCTCCAATCCATGGTCATACTATAAAAATGGAATTAGATGTTGTAATAAATAGTTTATGCTTTTTCACCAGGCAGTGTGTATGCGTGTGTGATTGTGTCCAACAGCGACAAACCACATCTGCTTCTTTTGTACTATATAATTTGTAAATCATATTTTAAATGTTTTTGTTATATGTAGAGTGTATCTTATTCTTTTTTGTTTACTTTTGATGGAGAAACTTCTGATATTAGATGATTTGCTCTATCCCTTCTCCTCATTCCAGAGGGAGTCTGCAAATTGAAAATCACATTAGGAATTAAGAAGTGCCAATTTACTATGGTGAATCTCAAAACATCTTTAATATAAACCCAAATTATTATTGTGCACAGGGTTCTAAAATCAACTAGAGTAGAAATGCAATGAAAGAAAAGCTGGGAGCAATCTGCTCTGGACTGTGCACAAATATTGAAAATTAATTAAACTGAAATGCATTATTAATATATAACTTAGACCAGAAAGTACTTCAGAATATTTGAGGAAACGATATTATTTATTTGTAGTTCAGAAAATGAAGTAAAATTTAAGCCTTAAAATTTTACAAATAGCCTGATAACACCAGCCATTCCATTTATCCTTTCACTTTTAATATCTTTGGATGAAAGAGAACATATATATTACATAAACCATACATATACATATATTTACATATACACCATATATATATATATACATATATATGTATGGCATCTTGCATCCCCATACGATCTCCACTTCTTCTTTACTGGGACTGTCCAAAATAGCTGTTAATGGAATCATAGGCTCATTGAATAACAATGTGAAAAGTACTTTAAGGGTTACATGGTTCAAACTTTCTTGGAAACAGCATGGTCTAGACAAGATGGCTCACCACCTTCTCCAGTTTAAAAGTGTCCAATATTGAGAAATCCATTACTTTCCCAGGGAGATTATTTCGGTATCTGTCCTCATAGTGAAAAACCACAATCCCCTCAGGAAAAACTTGTACCCATTGTCCATCTTCTTTCTTATGTGATTCCTTTTATAAAGGGAGTCCCCATCCTCTTTGTAGACACCCTTTAAAAACTGGAGCATAGTGATCAGGTCTCCCCTTGGACTTCTTTTCTCAAGGCTGAGCTAACACTGTTTTCTCAGCCTTTGCTCCCATGGCAGGCATCCCAGCCCCCTGATCATCTTTGTGGCCTTTATCTGGACCCCTTCTGGCATGACCACAGTTATTTTGAATAGCAGAGACCAAAATCTGAATAAATCATTCTACATGTGGCCTTACAAGCTCTGAATAGAGTGATATAATCGGATCTGATAGGGATCTGATGGTCTCTGCTGGTGATGCCCTTGTTGATGCAGCCCAGCATCCTGCTGGCTTTCTGTGCTGCAGCAGCACTGCTCACTCCCACCAGCACACCCAGCTCCCTTTCCATGGAGCTGGTCCCCAGATAGGCAGATGCTGGCCTGTGCTCTATCCCTGGATTATGTTTTTCAGGTGCATGACCTTACATTTCTTCTTCTTGAGCTTCATAAGGGTCTTGTTAGTCCACTTTTCCAGACTACTCAGGTTTTAGTGCTGTGTGACTCTGTTTCCAAGTGTCCACTGCCCTGCTCAGTTTACTGACACTAACAAACTTCATCAGGGTACACTAAATCCCACTCCAGGTCACCTATTATGATATGTGTCCTGGTTTAGGGCAAATTTTGGGAGGAAACTTCTGAATGGGATTCCTATGGAAATGCAAACCTAAACGGCCTCTTTCCTACAACTGGTCTGGAAAAAACTTCTTTGGAGAAAAGTGGAAAAAGCTATTTATTTAACAAACAAAATGCCCATGAGCACACAGGATTAATAATATGAAACAATAAAACTTTTTGTTGAAGTGAGAGGGCAAACTGAGAAAAGTCTTTGCCATGGGTGCAGCTCGTCTCTCTCAGTCTCTTATCAATTCCTCCGGCACTGGAGAAAAATGCTGTCTTGGGCCCCGGAGGGCACAGGTGTGATTTTTTAGTTCTCCTCTGGGTTTTCAGACTGTTTAAACCAGAGCAGGTTTAAACAGTCCTAAGAAAAAAAGAAAAAGAAACAGTTCTCTGCCCTAGCTAGCTAAAACTAACTAAAAAGCACAGGAGATCTCTGTCCCGCAGCAGTCTGTCTGAGCCTCCGCTGAACAAAAAAAAAAAGCAGTCACGGAGAGGAATGCAGAGGAGTAACATAGGTTTTCGAAACAAACTGTGCACTTCTTTTTTTCCCTATTTTGCTCTGAGAATCAATTTTAAAGGTACAGAACACAATATACAAAACACGATTGGGGATACAGGCATCATAAAGCCACTCTAGGACAATATGGAACATCATTGGGCCCTGTATTTTTCCCTGGGGGTCACCATTTGTGGCAGAATGTCATTTTAAAAGGAAGCTATTTACAACTACCCCTCTGGATGCTACTGGACAGACAGATCCCCACCTGCCTGGACCGTAATGCATCAGTTTCTCTGGATAGAGTTTGTGGGAAACTGAATTGAAAACCTTGGAGAAGTTTAGGTAGACAAAAGGCAAGAACTGCTGAGCCTCATCTTCAGGCCCAGCAAGGTATTCCACCTCAATGAGGAGGGGAGCAGGCAGGTTACACAGAGGTGCTGCACGGCCTCAGCTCACTGCGGGCAGAAGTAAGGTGACCACACACTTCTGTAACCTGACTGATCTGCCAGTAATATCGAGTAAGAGCAAGACTATCAGAAAATCGCAAGCAAATGCCAAAGATGTTCTTCAGCTGCAAATTTATGTTTCCATCAATCACAAAGAACTGATAGTCTGGTGGCCTAGCAGTTGAGAGAGAAAACAGATGCCATACCATTCTGATATGGCATCTGTCTATAGAAAGCATTTCTAACCCATTCAGAAATTAAACAGTCTTTCCCTATTTTGCCAAGGACATATGAATCTTCAGATAGGAGGCTGAATGGAGGCTCCCTTTTCCAAGCAACAAGCTTCAGCAATATTAACAGATTTTTTTTTTTTTTTGTAATATCTGGAGAGGAAGGGTTGGTCTTTCAACTTGTGCACTTTCAAATCTGTGCAACACTGACAGTGGAAGACGTTTTGTCTCTTATGCCTAGAAGCCCTTCTGAATATTTTATAAATTGAGTATCGTTCTAGTTTTATTTCAGTTTTTATATCGTTAATATTTTACTTTTAAAAAACATAAAAATCAGGCCATCAAGATATATTTGCAAAGCAGTATTTTGTAGCTAACAATGCTTTTTGTTTCTCCCAAAAGTACCCTGATATTTAAACCCTTCACTTGAAGATTGAATTATATTAATTGTGTGTTGGTTTACCTTACTTAAACAGGGAACTCATTAAATGCAGACGATTTCAAAAGTAATCTATTTACTTACCATCTTGAGTGAGGTATTTAGTTTCATCCAGATCTCAGAATAGCTAAGGGAGCACATATTTATTTAACCTTGTTGCTACACTGGGGATACATGCTTTTAGTAAGTGTATCTCAGCTTGGAAGTCTTAATAGCTCTGGTTCTCATGCTACCTTCCAATAGGTATAGCAGGTATTTACTTACCAAACAGAGGTAAATGCTGAAAACATTTGTGACTGATGCCAAAATACCGTGTGCTGGATTTTTTACACTGGTGGAATACTGTTGACTGTATATTCACATACAAAAAACTTACCCTTCCCTTTAAGCTCTATTCTGTAGCCCTATTTTCTGCTCCTTTTCCATTTGAGGATATCATTGAAATAATTACTATCCTATCTTTAGGAACTTGTAGTAGAAACATTTTATGAAACCTCAATCTATCGATGATTGTTGATTGATCGCACTCACGTAACTCGTATAGGTTCCCAATCTGTAAATTCTGCTCAAGATATATTAGCCATGTTTAAACCTTAAATATATTCTATTACAGTTGCTAAACCCATTCTGTCTCAGATAGGCTTAGGATGTGCACTGGTCTTGTTTTTAAATAGGAGGAGTTTACCTCATTGATTGAGTGCACCCAGGTGTATAGGCAGAATTTAAGAACACATTTGCAAATGGCAATAGGTTCCTTAATCTGAGGCAACTCAGAGTATAGGTATCCAAGGAGATTTGTGACCAAATTTTGTGATCTGAAGGGATTTTATGAGTGTGTGCTTCTTACAAGGTGATAGTCAGAGTAGCCATAATTCTTTGGTGCCTCATATAAACCGAGAATTAAGTTCTCTGAACACAATGGCATATTTATTTTCTGAAATATTACAGGATCTGTAATTACTACTTAAATAACTGCCAGGCTCTCTCTTTCTCATTTTCTTGCAAGTCTAAATAAAAACTATGTAACCTTAAATTTGGGTTGCATCAAGATTATTGCTGTTTCTGTTAATTTGGTAGAACTGGGAATTTTGCCATGCTTAGACTATTATCCTGCCCTACTAGTCCCTGATATGAACTTATTCATTTGGTTTGCTATCTCAGTAACTTAGTCATAAATAATACGAGCTTAGTATATGTAGTGGAATATGCATAAGGATTAGAATTACCTCTTGTGTGTGTTCTTAGATAACTTATTTTTTTGCTGCTTTGCTTCTGAGAGATGTGAGATACATAATGTATGAGCTCCTTTAGAAACTAATGTATGAGCTCCATATTTACTCTTCCTTCCTGTAAATGCAGACGTCTGCTTTATGGTCTATTTTGCCACTAACAACGCATATGAATTGCTACTTGTTATAAAGCTATTTGTATTTCTCATTTTTGCATACCTTGCAATAAGTACTGATGGTCATGTTGATTGAACATAATGATAATTTTCATAATTATAATTTAGGCAAGATATTACTGCTGCTATAATCAGACTTAATCCTTAAGTGTGAAAAACTATATAATTTTTCTGTCAAATTAAAGCACTTTATATAAAAGAAGGTTATTTTCTAATAAAAAATGAATAATATTTCATATAGCAAGTAATGCTTCATGAAAAGCTAACAATATTTTTCATAAGTAACTATAATGATGGACTTCTGTGTTTGTACTGTACCTAGCAGTTAACACAACAGGACCTCAATCTTGATAGGGACATAGGCTGTGACAGCAGTATAAATATTTAATCAAGTTAATCAAGTGCAAAAGGAGGGTGTTGGGAGTAAACTCAATGTGTAAGGAGTACGTTAGATTGACTGAAACGGTACTTGGCTGAAAATATATCAAAGACTCATAAAATTTGAACTTAAGAAATAAAAATAGAAATAGCTATTTGAGGTCACTGTTATACTTCCACGTACTTAAATCTAAGTAGTGTCCCCACAGTATAGTGAAGTATTAAACAGTTACGGCTATTTGATATGGTAGGTAGCTAATTAAAACAGTCCTAATTCTGCAATATTTTACAGTGGGGAAGAACTCTGGCAAAATGTGAAATCCAAAAGGATCTCTGAGAGAGACTGAAGGAGAGAGGAAAGGGAATATAACACCGATTGAAAAGTAGACTATTGGCAAGCATATGCAGTCAATTATTTTACAGACAAAAAAGGGTATGACTTAAAAATAAACATAAAAGTTTCTTATGACTGATAATGGTTAGATTAGTATTAGAGAAAGAAAAATGAAGTAGATTAAATTAATGGCAAAGAATTGTTAAGGGACTTTTACAATGACTTTTACCTTCACATTTCAGAAAAGAAGTCTGAATACCTCACAAAAATAAAATCTTTATGTAGAGGTTTTTAAGAGGGTGGTAGTGAATTAAAATATTATGTGTATTATGTGTACCCTTGGACAAGAAATACTAGGTCATCTCAAATGTCAGTATAGAGTTATGTTTAAACAAAATTATAAGCCCTTATTCATTTAAGCTTAGGAAGTTATTCAGATAAGAAGAAGCCAAGTGTCTACAGCAGTTTGAACAGAATCTCTGAATAGATGCATTGCTTTTCCTAAGTACAAATCAGTTGGGCACTCAAGGATACCTGAGATATCCTGAGCTATCTCTGGGCAGCTGGCCTTTACCTGCCAATCGAGAGGAACATACAAGAAGAATTTATCCTATCTTGAAGCCCTTTGCAGATGTCTCAGATGCCTTAGAATATCTCAGGATACCTCGAAAGGCACTAGCTGCCTTTGTGAGAGTCATGTGAAGCCAGATATCACCTCATAATGGGTGCCTACAGAAGAGCTCACATACACACAATAAATCTACATCGAGAGATGCTAATCTTGAACTGAACTGCATATGCCACTGTACAGGGACCCACTTTGAGCTACTTTGTTAGATTACAGGCCCTTTGAAATTGTGACAGCACAAAAGCACATGACTTACCTTAAGTTACCTGGGACAGGCCTGAAATATTGGATGCTGAAACTGGCATCCTCTGGAGGGGGGCAAGGTGGGATACTTGACAGTACCTCCATGGCATTGGTCATCAGAGTACTGAACATCTAAACTCCCTTTAAAGCTAAAGGGGAAGAAATAGGCACTCCCTAAAGAGCGATTTATTTGCCCTCTTCCCCAATAACACTGCAACAAGTCTGGAGCACCAGGGCCAATGTAAATATCTACTCTGTGAAGTGTTTGGTGAAATGCTTCTCATTTTTTTTCAATGGAAAACTTATTTTCAAAAAGCTCATTTTGCTTCCACTGCTGTGCAGTGAAAACTGGATGCATGACAGTACAGAAAAGGAAAAACATTGCAATATATTAAAATGACAGAAAGCATTTCATATAGTACAAAAACAAATTACTTGTTGGGCTGTTATTTTAAACCTTCGGTATGGTTTAGGAGAAATACATAGCAGAGTAATGAACCCTGCAAATGTTACCTCCTTAGCAGGAACAACCAATTTCAGGATTGATTTGAAACCTTCCATCTTTGACAAACGATTGATATGAAATAATTATCCCTAAGAGGCAAGCTAAAGATAATTCATAGTGACTTTCTGTTGTGAAAGCTTATCTTAACTTGTGTTAAAGTTACAAAAGATAAAGTGACAGAACACCAAAATTGTGACGGAAAAGATTTTATTTAGTTTTCATACTCTCTTCCGATTCAAACAATGGTTTTCTCTGGCATGGTTTTTCAATTTGCAAGGAATAGTCAGCATTTTAAATTGAATCATGTTTCAAACCACTGTAATAAGGTGTGATGATTTCACTTTCATATAAGGTGACAGAGTCAGAACAGAATAATAACATTTCAATCAGTGGAAACAAGGTTCATTGAAAGTTTTCAGACAAATAAAGATTTAGGTTAAATTTAAACTACTATGTCATATATTAATTATCAAAATTATGTTGTTTGAGGGAAAAAGATAGAGATATTTCTTTTTGAGAAATGTGTAGGCATAAAGAGTACCTACCTGGACATCTTCTCTTAGGCTATGGATTGAAACAAATGTTCCAAATATCAGAAAAAAGAAATATCTGAAAAAAAAAGCTGTCTTTAGCTGATGATTACCTGCAACAAGAAGGTCTTTTTCCTAACTCTTAAGGAGTTTTTGTATGCTTACATACATGTCTGTATATACCCTCATAACAAAATATAGTGGAGAATTATATCTCTCCCTAAAAAGGAGATTGAAGAACTTGAATGCCTTCCCAATGAAACTAATTTCATGTATTGATATCAGGGTTGGGGCAATAATGATCTAAACAGTGGTGTTTGGGATATTTATAACAGAATCACTGAACGGGGGATTTTAGGTTACAAATCTATGCAAGTCATCTAATTTTTTTTTTAATTTTTATATAATAAATTATATAATTATAGTGTAATTTGGATTGGAAAGAGTCCTTAAAGATAATCTAGTTCCAACCCCTCTGCCATGGCCAGGGACACTTTCCAATACTCCAGGGTGTTCAAAGCCCCGTCCAAAATGGGCTTGAACACTTCCACAGATGTGACATACACAACTCTCCTAGGCAACCAATTCCAGTGCCTCACCAACCTCACAGTAAAGAATTTCTCCAAATGTCTGGTCAAAACCTACTTTTTCAGTTTGAAGCCATTCCCCCTCCTCCTTGCTACATGCTCTTGTAAATAGTTTCTTTCAATTTTCCGATGGGTCCCTTCAGGTACTGGAAGACTCTAATTAGGTCACACCAAAGCTTTTTCTTTTCCAGACTGAAAAATCCTAACATTCAGCCTCTCCTGCAAGGAGAGGTACTCCATCCCTAATAGTCTTGGTGTCCTCCTCTGGACTCGTTCTAGTAGGTGCATGTTCTTCCTGTGCTGGAGACCTCAGAGCTGGATCCAGCTCTGCAGGTGGGGTCTCACCAGAGCAGAGGGGCAGAATCCCCTCCCTCCTCTGCTGCCCATGCTGCTTTAGGTGCAGCCCAGGACACGCTTGGCTTTCTGGGCTGAGAGTGCACACTGCTGGGTCATGTCCAGCCTCTCACCCACCTGCAGCCCCAAGTCCTCAGGAGGGCTGCTCTCCATCTNAGAACACCAAAATTGTGACGGAAAAGATTTTATTTAGTTTTCATACTCTCTTCCGATTCAAACAATGGTTTTCTCTGGCATGGTTTTTCAATTTGCAAGGAATAGTCAGCATTTTAAATTGAATCATGTTTCAAACCACTGTAATAAGGTGTGATGATTTCACTTTCATATAAGGTGACAGAGTCAGAACAGAATCATAACATTTCAATCAGTGGAAACAAGGTTCATTGAAAGTTTTCAGACAAATAAAGATTTAGGTTAAATTTAAACTACTATGTCATATATTAATTATCAAAATTATGTTGTTTGAGGGAAAAAGATAGAGATATTTCTTTTTGAGAAATGTGTAGGCATAAAGAGTACCTACCTGGACATCTTCTCTTAGGCTATGGATTGAAACAAATGTTCCAAATATCAGAAAAAAGAAATATCTGAAAAAAAAAGCTGTCTTTAGCTGATGATTACCTGCAACAAGAAGGTCTTTTTCCTAACTCTTAAGGAGTTTTTGTATGCTTACATACATGTCTGTATATACCCTCATAACAAAATATAGTGGAGAATTATATCTCTCCCTAAAAAGGAGATTGAAGAACTTGAATGCCTTCCCAATGAAACTAATTTCATGTATTGATATCAGGGTTGGGGCAATAATGATCTAAACAGTGGTGTTTGGGATATTTATAACAGAATCACTGAACGGGGGATTTTAGGTTACAAATCTATGCAAGTCATCTAATTTTTTTTTTAATTTTTATATAATAAATTATATAATTATAGTGTAATTTGGATTGGAAAGAGTCCTTAAAGATAATCTAGTTCCAACCCCTCTGCCATGGCCAGGGACACTTTCCAATACTCCAGGGTGTTCAAAGCCCCGTCCAAAATGGGCTTGAACACTTCCACAGATGTGACATACACAACTCTCCTAGGCAACCAATTCCAGTGCCTCACCAACCTCACAGTAAAGAATTTCTCCAAATGTCTGGTCAAAACCTACTTTTTCAGTTTGAAGCCATTCCCCCTCCTCCTTGCTACATGCTCTTGTAAATAGTTTCTTTCAATTTTCCGATGGGTCCCTTCAGGTACTGGAAGACTCTAATTAGGTCACACCAAAGCTTTTTCTTTTCCAGACTGAAAAATCCTAACATTCAGCCTCTCCTGCAAGGAGAGGTACTCCATCCCTAATAGTCTTGGTGTCCTCCTCTGGACTCGTTCTAGTAGGTGCATGTTCTTCCTGTGCTGGAGACCTCAGAGCTGGATCCAGCTCTGCAGGTGGGGTCTCACCAGAGCAGAGGGGCAGAATCCCCTCCCTCCTCTGCTGCCCATGCTGCTTTAGGTGCAGCCCAGGACACGTTTGGCTTTCTGGGCTGAGAGTGCACACTGCTGGGTCATGTCCAGCCTCTCACCCACCTGCAGCCCCAAGTCCTTCTCAACAGGGCTGCTCTCCATCTGTTAATCCCCAGCCTGTGTTGATAATGAGGGTTGCCCTGACTCAGGTATAGGACCTTCTGCTTGGTCTTGTTAAAATGCATGAAGTTCCCTTTGGCCCCCTTCTTGTCTTTATCCAGGTTCCTCTAGGGGGCAACCCATCCTTCAGGTGTGTCAACAGCACCACTAAGTTTGGTGCTCTCAAATCTGCAAATTTGGTGAGGGTGTTCTCAATCCCTTTCCATATGTCATTAATGAAGATTAATATGGACCCTGGAGGGACACCACTTGTTACTGCCACCCACTGGGACTCCCAGCTGTTTACCATTACTCTCTGCATGTGACTATCCCACCAGTTCCTGATTCACCTGACGGTCCACCATTTGAATCCATCCCCCTTCAATTTAGAGTGAAGGCTAACATGGGGGACTGTGTCAAAGAATTTACAAAAGTCCAGATAAATTATATTGGTAGCCCTTCCCTTGTTCACTGATTTAGTTAGTGACTCCATATCAGAATGCATGTAAGTTGATCAGGCAGAGACAATAAATGCCTATTTTACTTGTAAAAAGGTAATTTCTCAATTAAATTGTTTCATTCTTAATCTCTTAATTTTTCTTTTCCTTTTATTTCTTGTTACACAGAGTAACAATAGCCCTCAGAAATATTTTGCATAATCTCAGACTGGATCAAAAGTGCACATTAGTACTGGTATACAAATGTTTTAACACTTTTTACAGAATCAGCATGACTCCACATTTGCTGTGTCCATTCATGCCTAAAGTATTAATAAAAAACATCCTTATGTTATGAAAGTCAATATTGCTCATATCCAGGCTCCACATAGTGATTTCCACAACAGATTGCAATAAGCCATGTTCAGTGAATGAACAATATACAGAACAGATGACTGGGGATACAGGCATCATAACGTCACTCTAGGACAGTGACCTTTACAATTTCCAATTACAAAACTGCCCATTCTTGCAGTGTTTTATTTACTTTTTTATTCTTTATTTCTGTTCATTTGTCAATTAAAACTACTGCTGTTTCAGGCAATAAACTAATGTTCACTATCCTCTTGGCACATATTTTTTTGTTGAGCGGAAGCTAAATATTAAACAACAATTCACTTTCTTGATCCTGTTTCTTTTCGATTAAATCAAACCCAGCTACATTTACAATTCACTAAACCTCTGTTTGATCTGTAGCCTATGATCAATGCCACTTGAATCAGCTCTGAATTCTTCCATGTGTGTCCATCCCAAAATTATCCCAAATTATATATTTGGGATATATTTTATGTATTAAATGCTTGAGCATTTATATATAACTAATAGCTTATATATTAAATGCTTGAGCCTTATTTGAAGGGAACAAAACGACAACTGATTATCAATTTTCATCAGAACTAATCTGATTTTTCTGCTGTATTGTAAAATGTACTCCAATGTTTGTATCACTGATTTTGGGTTCATAAAAGAGATCAAAGTTTTAACTAATAGTTTGTTGCAATAACCTGAAAGCAGTTGAATAAAATCTCACACTTCCCAACAGGATGTAATTAGCAGCAAAATTAAGGGAGTGGGTGCCCCAGCTGGTTAATTCACAAAGGTTATTCTTTGGCTCACTGACCAAATGATCATGATAGAATCAACAGAAGAATGCAGTGGGTGACTCTGCCTGTGCTGCTACATTTGTTTGTCATTCAAGAGCAGATCTTCAGCCATTCTTTTAACTATATTCTCTCTAGAAGAATTATGAGACCTTCTAATTCTTAAGAACTAAACATCTTAATGTTCTGATTATTTGCTCTATAAAACTGTTAATTTTGCATATATATGTTTCAATAAAGTATTTTAAATATTTCTTGTGAAGGAAGACAGTTGTTTCTGTTCATTTATAGATATTCTGTGGCTTAAGTAAGTTGAATGTTTTAATCCATTGTAGTGGTCTGTTTTTCCACTATGCAATAGGATCAGAAGAAAGGCAAAACAGGATTAACTTAAAGATAGAAACAGATTTATTAACACACACTAAAGGGAGAACAAAAAAACCCATGATACCTTTTAGAAAGAACTCCCCTCCCCCTTATCAACAGTTTACTTTTCCACAAAACAATGTTAAGAGCCAGAAAATCAGAACTCTTAAGTCAGTACCTCTTATAAAATAGTCTTTCATTCAGTCTTTGAGACAAGTCCCTTCTGATTTTGTTCTGGTAACTTACCACAAGAGACACAGTCTGTTTGTGGCTTCCAGCTCCCACAAAAGCAGCCTGCCCAAAAATCTGCATTCGTGAGCCTCCCAAAACGTAGCCTTTCCCATGACTACATATGGGCTGTGGACTTACACATGGGGTTTCACCTTTTAAAGATGCACAGCTTCACAACAAAGGACTTCTCATTCTTCACTGGTGATGAGGTTTCAAACATGACATGGGATCACTAGGTTACAGTTTCTAATTCAATATCCAGTCAGTAAAATCACAGACACCTTTGCTTGAATCCACAAAATCATGTCCGCATTCATAGTCCACAATTTAAAGGAAATATTACAGTCTGTTACCATAAATCAAAGGAGATTTACAACCTAGAATTAAGGCAACTACACACCATACTGGTGTAGAAAAGCTCAGAAAGGGCGGCCCAGATCTTCTCTCTCCCTCCACCCCTGGGTCTTCTGGGGTAGGTTTGGCCCAGCCTGGGCTCAGTGCTGCTTTCTGGAGAGCTGGGGGCTGGGGGGTTTCATCTCCCTCGGCCCAGCTGGCGGCGTGGGGCAGGCCGTAGGATCGGCTGGATGTCAGCAGCCGTGGCTCCCCTTTCTCTGCCGGCATCTGCCGGGCTCAGGGACCTGGCTCAGCTCCAGCCAGGGCCAGCCCCGGCGCGGCCGCCCCAGCCCAGCCCTGGGGGCGGCGGGGCCTGAGCCAGGCCCTGCTGCTTCCCCCCCCTTGACGTTACCTCATGGCAGGCCCAGGGCAAAAGAGGTAAACATCCCAAAATGCATCTGTATTTAAGCCACGTGTCCCAGAGGTGTACACTTGTATCCGATTGGCTATTCTGGCTGTCAGTTTTAAAGCAGATCATTAATTGGTTTTTACCATTCATGCCAAACTAATACGTCCATCCAATAGAATTTATGTAATAGTATGTTTGTATTTATAGTATCAGGTTTTTGTCTTTTTGTTTATTAGATCATATAACTCTCACATACATCTGAAAACAGTGACTTCAATCATCTGAAATGTAGTAACTCAGCAAGGTAAGTTTACAGGAAGAACATGGAATCATTAGGCTTTGTCTCAGTGCCCCTTTCTTAGTTTTATTTTTAATCCTTTTTTGCTATCTTTGAATGTTCTTTATTTTGAAACTACCTTCCACATAAGTTACTTTGTTTTATTCATTCCAACAATTCTTTTCCAAGCGTGTAACCCCTGGAAATGCATTATTGCTGTTGTGGCTGAGCTTCCCTGTTTCTAGAAAGAAGTTCTTTCCTTGAAAATTGTAGTGATGCTGCTGGGTTGTTTTTTTTTTTTTCCTGAGATAATTCAAGGTTCACTAAGACATTGAAATACTTTCCCTTTCTATCTACCCCGTTCCTGCCCTTGCTCTTTCTATTCCCCTCCCTTCCCTTCTTCGTTCCATGACAGTCACAATAGCTATTTATTCCTGAAATGTGGCAACAAGTTAGCATCATACTCTGGACTTTTTTACATAACAAAAATTAATCTACACAAACTAAAACTGGAATATTTGTGTATTGGCGCCCTGATTTTTCAGCCTTCTCTTCTATTTCACAGTTTCATGGTTTGGATTTCTCTCACACTCTGGTCTGTAAATACAATGTTTTTGTAATTTCAAGGAAACTTTTCATTCCTGTTCTTAGAGATATAGACAGGTGATGGACAGTTGTCTTGACCAATGGGATGGGGAGAGGTGTCAACCTTCTCCCCCAATCCCTGGCCTTTGTAGAAATACTATAAAATGGAGTCAGACCTTTTAAAATAAATCAGTTTTCATGCCTTCTGATCAAAGTGTGTATGTGTCTGTGTGTGTGTGTGATGAACAGCGCCAGTGTATAGGCATTTTCTGTATATAAATCCACATATGCAACCTAAATATTATTCAGATAGTTTATTTTCACTAAATGGGTGATCTTATTTTATATGTTTGTGAATAAATTCATGTTTTGAAATGTCATCTATACTACTGAGTGTTTAGAGTGATTTCTAAATTACTTATATAGCAAGGATTTCCCATGTGTTTTGCCTTTCCCTGCAAAGGCAGTGAAGAAGTAGTGTTTTCCAACATTAGAAGATTTAAAATCTGCAGTAAACAATTGCTTTTTTTCATATTTTGCCTTCATGAAATGACAACATATCCAATTTCCATGCCTGTTTTTCTCCCTCCAGAGAGTTATTGCTATGCCTGAATGAATAGAATATACTCCAATCACTGCCCATCATCATTTTGCTAAATGGATCTAGTCTAGATGACGTGTATTTCTCTTCAGGAAGTCCTCTCCTCCTACATGTTTTGATGCAACAGAAAACCAAAACGATGTATCTAGTGTATTAGGAAAACTATAAAAGTTTTAGAATTCTGTGTTTATAGAGATGTTTCAGATGATAAAAAAAAAAACAGAAATGTGTAGTCAGGTGTGACAGGCAGCTCTCATTCTGTTATCACAATGTGCCAGGAAATAATTTCAAAATCACAGAGCCTCACTTTTGATCAATTTTCTGCCATCTGGATTTCCACTGCATTATATATGAAGCAAACTTTACTCTGGTATATTTATAATGCTCCAAAGTGATATGACTTTGATAACAAGACTATTCAAGAGTCTTCTACTCTTCATACTGTTTTTTCTGAAACTTATTTTTCATCTTAAACTCACTGAAATTGAGAGAACTGAGCATTACCTTTGACTACATTAATATTTTAAACCAAGGAGACCACTAGGTTCCAGGGTTTTGTAATACACAAATATTTTAAGCACCCTTAGCAGCACAGTTGTTCACAGGATCCCAAAAAATTGTAGATGAAGGATAATTTTCTTTATTTCCAGTATTGTTTCATCACTAATTGGAGAAAATCAAACAATTCACCTTTTTTCAGTGTTCAACTTACCTTGTGTCAAAATCATACATCTCCCATACCACACAGTACTGTCCTGGTAGTGAAATTTAGGGACTGAACCCTATAAATATCAGCTTCTAATAATTCTGTAGCTTCAATTCTTGATTTTTTGTAAGAGGACATCAAGTTATTCACATATCAATCCAGGCATGTTTACTTTTTTCCCCTGGCAATGTGATTGAAAAGGAACATCCGAATATATATGTCTATTGGGATTAAGATTTGTGAAATAGATTTCCTGACATTACATTTATTCCCGAGCTAGAGATGAATAAGGAAATTTAGGTGAGAATCTCTGGAGGAAAGTTTGAGAAATAAATGGGCAAACAAATTCATTGTTTGCAGCAAAATTTCATCTGCACTTTAGCTGCTGGCATTTTCCTTGCTCCTCAACTTGGCAATGAAATACTTTACAATAGCATTTTTCCCTCTGATTCCTTTCGGGAAGACAACTTTCAGGTTGACAAGGAAAATGAGCGTTGGAGATGTGAGTATTACACTGATAACAATTCTTAAAAAAAAAAAAAAAAAAAGGATAAAAAAGTCAGGGTGGAAAAACCCACAAAATATGGAACTTATTCCATTTAACTCGTGTCAATGTTTCTATTTTTCATTTTTAAGTTATAAAACAAACAAGGAAATTGCCAATGAAACTCATGGCTGCCACAGCATAGAAGCAGATGTCTAACATGTAAATTTTTCTTGATGACCCCATATTCCTGACTCTGCATGAAACCCAGTTTCTTAAGAGTTTTCAGAATGTAGCTGTGGGAGGACTTTCCATTTGCTTCCACTTTGAATTATTAAAATAATAATGAAAACCCTTGTATTCAACTTAAATGCAAAACTAAACAAATCCAGCCTAAACTAAAGAGCTCATTCCTGACCACAAAGCATTTCTAGTGCTTACCTAATTCTGATAGTTGGGCTATGAGTATCAGGGAGCATTTGCATTTTGGTTTTGCCCTGTTGCACAAGTATATCAAAATCTAATCAATTGTGAGAAAAAGAAAAAAAAAAAATACAGACCTGTAAATATTGAAACAAGTCAGAATTACTGAAAATTAATCTAGTGCTCAAATGATAAATTGGAATCTGCCAATGGAAGCTTTTGTATCTGCTCAAACTTTTGCATTACAAAAGGCCAGGAATACTTTTTCAAGGATCTTACTAATTTTTCTTTTTGTTTTCAGTCATTTTGTAGGTTATCTTTCAAGCTGAGAGTTGTGTTCAAGGCTTGTGTTCAAAGCTTCATATCAACTCAAATCAGAAACAGAATTACTAATTTTACCAGACAGGGTGATTCCAAAAGCCAGTGCTTGGTGTAGATTAGGGAACTCATGGACTGCTTTGAATGTGTGCACACTCTAACCATGTCCCAATTTTATATAGAATCATATGCAGACACCCCTCTTTTCCCAGGAAGTGTCTTGTACAGAAAATATGTGTAGTCACCCCGACAGGAGATCTGCTTTGTTTCAGAGTGAATTTGGATGGTAGGTTTAAATGCTGTATTTTTGGGCATTAGAACTCTCTGAGCGGAAATCACCTTACTGACTCTAATAGGACTCTTTCAGTTGATTCAGGGTATACCATTGCATCTCACCCACTAAATTGCTTATCCTCTTATTTCTTAGCCTTAATTATTAATTTGCAGTTTTCAATGCTTACTAACTTGGAAGTATTTTTTCAATTTGTTGGTTTTATAGACAATCCTTGGATTATTGTCTGCTATGCAACATTTTCACATGTATCATGCTGTCTGTACTCTGGTCTACTGTGTGGCATGGACACAGCAAAAGTAAACATATCTCACTTCTGGAGTATATGATAAATAATTTAACCCTCCCCCCCAAAAATATTCATTATTTCTTCACAACATTCTATAAAATTAGAGCAGAAATCAAATATCGGAAGGAAAAGGCAGAAGTTGGTGCATTTCACAAGTGGCTACCAGCCCTGCTGTAAAATATTGGTAACATGTACTTTAAAATGGCTAATATACCATGAAATATACAATTCATATATAATAATGAAATAATTTTTAGAAAATAGCCCAGCAGCACATCTTATTTTTTGCCCAATGCAAATATAGTATATATTCTTTCCAAGTGACTTTTCCTGTAACTTCTATGCTGCAACACTCTTTTTGTTAAGTTTGAAGAGAAAGTTGCATAGGAAGAACAAAATGTTTTGGAAATTTGGGGTGAAAAGAAAATGAAATTAATGCATTTAATACTTATGTAGTTAAAAAAATATTTTGTAAGTTATTTTAAAGGGTTAAAGTTTGGAACTGGGCAGAAACACCAAAAATGTAGTGGTTTCACATTCATGGAATTTTGTTTGTTAAATTTAGTGTAGTGGTTCAAATATTTTTCCACTGTGCAATAGGATTAGAAGAAAGGCAAAACAGGATTAACTTAAAGATAGAAACAGTTAGATTTATTAACACACACTAAAGGGAGAACAAAAAAACCAAGCAACCTTTTAGAAAGAACTCCCCTCCCCGCTACCAACAGTTTACTTTTCCACAAAACAATGTTAAGAGCCAGAAAATCAGAACTCTTAAGTCAGTACCACTTATAAAATAGTCTTTCATTCGGTCTTTGGGAGAGACAAGTCCCTTCTGATTTTGTTCTGGTAACTTTCCACAAGAGACACAGTCTGTTTGTGGCTTCCAGCTCCCACAAAAGCAGCCTGCCCAAAAATCTGCATTCGTGAGCCTCCCAAAATGCAGCCTTTCCCATGACTACATATGGGCTGTGGACTTACACATGGGGTTTCACCTTTTAAAGATGCACAGCTTCACAACAAAGGACTTCTCATTCTTCACTGGTGATGAGGTTTCAGACATGACATGGGGTCACTAGGTTACAGTTTCTAATTCAGTATCCANAGAGTTTAAAAAGTCTCAGTGTGTGGTAGGAAAGAGTTAACATTTCCTGCCTGGGCCTGTGACAGCCACATGGTCTCTGCTGCGATATCTGTGAAAGCCTCGAATCCACACCATGGGGAAGGCTTAGGAACGGTGGCCAGGATCTTCTCTCCCCCTCCACCCCTCAGTTTTATGGGGTGGGTTTGGCCCAGCCTGGGCTCGGTGCTGCTCTCCGGGGACCAGGGGGTTCATCTCCCTCGGCCCAGCCGGCGGCATGGGGCAGGCCGTAGGATCGGCTGGATGTCAGCAGCCGTGGCTCCACTTTCTCTGCCGGCATCTGCCGGGCTCAGGGCCAAGGCCACCCCAGGCTGGCCACCCTGGCCCAGCCCCGGGGCAGTGGGGGGGCCTGAGCCGGACCCTGCTGCTGCACCCCCGATATCACCTCCTGGCAAGCCCAGGGCGAAAGAGGGCAGCTTCCCAAAATCCCACCTGTATTTAACCCCTGTGTCCCAGGGGTGTACACTTGTATCCAATTGGCCAACCTGGCTGTCAGTTTTAAAGCAGATCACTAATTGGTTTTACCATTCATGCCAAACCAATACAGTCATGTAGGGGAAAAACCATATTGCTTATCTCTATTGATTGAAAGAAGGAAGGGAATATTTTTTTTTCAGAAAGTGAAAGAAAGCTTCGTATGTACATTTAATGGTAAAGTCCTCCATACAAGGCTGAATAGAGTGTCTTTTCACTCTGGATGATCTTCAGCAGTCTGTATAAACCTATCCATCTTGCAGATTTTTGTTGGGCCTTAGCCTGTCTATTTTTGATCCAGTTTTGACTGGTTTATATGCCTATGTATAAGGCTACCTGCTCTACCACATTTCATGTACAATGTGATGCTTTTATTCACTGACAAGAATAAATACACAGTGTCTCTTTTGTTATTAGCATACTCTGAAAAATATATTAAAGGAAAAACTGTTTGGAACAGTGTGAATCTTTTTCATAAAATGTAAATTATAAATATCCATCCAATGGGCTAATCTCAATGCATTATGCATCTTTTCTGATAAGCAAGAAAATCGCAGAGAGAGATTCAGATAGATGCAATTAACAAAATGTAGAAAACTCTGGAGGAAAAAGGTTTTTCCAAAGAGGTTCTAATCATAGGTTTTAAAAAGAAACCCTTTTAACAGATGATTAATTGCATTCCAAAATATATTTTCCTGATCATCAAAATAAGAGTTTGTTTAATGTATGGTGTTTTATTACTCTAAATAGCAGAGTTTGGAGCCTCTCAGGATAGAGACAGTGTCCTTTATTATGCTTCTGGATGTAAGTAGTATACAAACCATATTTTGAGAGCAAATTCTTAATAAAATAAAAATATTTTGCAAAATAATTCTAGATTGTGTTACAATTTGCCTTAGAGTTTGATTCTCCAAAAGTTTGTTCAGCCTCCTGTTTTCTAAAGAAGTATATTATCCTTTGTGTGTCTACACTGAACTCTTTCCCAGTTAATATAATGCAGCTCACCACTTGATTATTGAAAACACTGTTCAGCTATTTCCCTAATAACATAAATGACACTGAAACAATTACAGCACAAAATATTTCTGACAAAGATACTGAGGAACTTTTTCATATAGAAATTTTAGGAAGCAGGGGAGGAGTAGCCCAGCAGCAACTTGTGTTGATGTATCCAAATCCTCAGAAGCTCATAAAATTAATGTTTATGGGTCTTTCTGCAAGCAGGAATCATTTTCCTCTCTAAGCTGTTAGAAAATATCATGGTATAGTTCTCACTGAGACTTCCCCCATCAAAATTTGTTGACATGTAAATAAGTGTGACTCCTGAGGACAGTACAGTATTCCTTTCTTGAAGACTGTAATTTCCACTGATGTTGAGTGGCACCTGTTAAACCAATAACTCATACTCAAAAGCAACCTTTCTTGGAATAAAAGGTATACATTTTCTGTTAAGCCACAGAAAACCTTTGAATAATGGATTACTATTAAGCTTTACCAGGTATCCAAAATATATAATTTTTTATTCTCAATGACCTCTAGAAATTAGAGAAGAAGAAGTATGGAAGCATAGTCTGAATTATGGTGTGACATGTGCAATATAGAAGTTTTTATATACCTTATATCAAGCAATTAATTAATACAATTCATAAGTAGGTATTGGAATTCAGGAACTTCTCTCTAAGTTCAGTCTCTAATATGCTTCGTTCTTTCCTGCATAATGGCCTTGTCTATGTCAGCATTTTAGTATAGCTCTGGGGTGAGCTTTTGAAATTAGTTGTATTATTCTCTCCATTTCCTGGTGTAATGGGTTAAAGTTTGTAACCTGGCAGAAACACCAAAAATGTAGTGGTTTCACATTCACGGAATTTGTTTTGTTATATGTAGTGTAGTGATCTATCTTTCTACTCTGGAACAGGATTAGAAGAAAGGCAAAACAGGCTCAACTTAAAGATAGAAACAGATTTATTAACACACTAAAGGGAGAACAAAAAAAAAAAAAGAAACCTTTTAGAAAGCACTCCCCTTTCCCTTACCAACAATCTACTTTCCTACAAAACAATGTAAAGAGACAGAAAATCAGAACTCTAGGTCAGTATCACTTATAAAATAGTCTTTCACCCCGTCTTTGAGAGAGACAAGTCCCTCCTGATTTTGTTCTGGTAACTTTCCACAAGAGACACAGTCTGTTTGTGGCTTCCAGCTCCCACAA
>WBMY01018562.1:267482-344640 GCA_013397315.1 Donacobius atricapilla
GGGCTGGGGGGTTCATCTCCCTGGGCCCGGCCGGCAGCGTGGTGCATGCCGTAGGCTCGGCTGGATGTCAGCAGCTGTGGCTCTGCCCCTTGAGCTGGGCCCTGCTGCTCCTCCCCCTCCGCCCCCGCCTACCTCGATGTTACCTCATGGCCAGGCCTGCAAAAAGAGGACTTTCCCAAGATTCCACCAGTATTTAAAGCGTGTGTCCCAGGGGTGTACACCTGTATGCAATTGGCCAACCCAGCCATCAGTTCCAAAGCAGATCACCAATTGGTTTTTTACGATTCATGCCAAACCAATACACCTGGAAATTATACCAGGGGCACAGCTATGGCATGAAAAATGTAATACTATGTATTACATAAATACTATGTGTACTATAATACAGTGTATACTATAATTACATAAATACTATGTATTTCAGACTTGTCTTTGTAAAACCAAAACATAGCTTTAGATTTGAACATGGTTTGACAGAGGAGGGCTTAAATCTAGGCCTACTGCTTCCCAGGTACTCCTTTAGCAGTAGACCAATTTTACAATGAATATGGTACCTTTTGAAGGGACATCAGAGAGAGGGGGAGGTTCATGTGCAGTGAGGACCCTGAACACCCCAGAAGTGCTTTGCACCTTTAAATTTAGGTTCTATCAGACTACAAATCAAGATATTTTTTATATAACACTCAGAATTAATCAGAGGATACACAGAGTTGAAAGACAGCCTTCTGTACTCTGGTGTCAATTGCCTATTGTGATTTTGAAAAGAACATCCTTTAACCCAGATTTCTTCCTTGGACCAGAATCTTTTCAATGGCTGTCTAAATTGTGATAAGTTCAACATGATCCTTTCCAGATGCCTATAAAATGTTTTTCAAACCTCCAGGACACCTAGATCTCTATATAAGCTCCTTGAGCTTCTCAGGAGCCCCTCAGTCCCTGGAGTTTCCCAGGTCACCCCCACCGTGTCAGATTTTCTTGCACTCTGCCTCTGTGGCCCAGGAAGACCCACAGATCAAGTGTCAGGAAAAGACAAACGAATCATCTTTCCCTCCGCAATACTATAGCCTAGTAAAAAGTGTGTCATACAAAAATATGTGCAAAAGCAGGCCTATCTGTCATACTACATCCCACATCCCCACAGCACTTTCATGAATGAGGCATCTCAAAATAAAACCAGTTATGGCATTTTGACTTTGGCTTTTGTACAAGGACTGGCCTCCTCTAAAAGACACATATTTTTTCTTTCCCAGTTTTCACACTTCTCTGAATTTAGGGAAATAACACACATTAATGAACAAATAAAGTGTATCTGAACGTATTATAACCCTTTTTTTAGGCAGGTTTTTGGTAATTACCTTGGGTTTAGATACCTACGTTCTTTTCTGACTGCCATCCTTGATTTGATCAGATGTCATATACTAATAGCTTCCCCAAAGGGCAAAACTTAAGCAGTCCAAAGCAAGTTGTTTCAATTCTGAATTAACAGTGACTACTAGATATCCAGATAAACACAAAGGAACAACAGTTAGCAAAAACCCTTTAAAAAAATTATGTTGAATACTGCACACTACTTGATCTGTTATATGTCTCTATTTAATGGTGCTTCATATTCCAGATTTTGTTGTTTCAGGTTGCAGTCCAAAGCTGATTAAGGCTCATTTATTTTGGCATAGGTGTCGTAATTCCAGGACTAGAAAATAATGACATTACTGATCAAATACTGAAATCTTAAACTTGTAACATGATGATAATTGCAACCATTAAGGAGAGTAATATTTAGTCAACAAAGTATTAAGGTTTTCAACAATATCACTGATCTAACTTGTGCTGGGTGTCAGACTCAAATTCTGATTGCCATGCTGAATCAGGTGAGAAAATTGAAATGTGTTTTCCCCTTCCTCAGTTTCTGTCTTTGCAACATTAACTATTTTCTTTACTTTAAATATATTATATCAATAGTCTGAATTTGTCATGTAGAAATACGGCACTACAGGACATTTACAGAAGAAGATCTTGAGAAAAGGTGTAGGAGAAATAGATACATTACATCCTGTGGAGAAATGTTTATTATCTATACCTCATTTGACTATATTTCTCTGTGTAATATCTGTGTCATTCTGTGGTAAAAAGTAGAACTACTCTTCATAAAAAACCTCCTTGTATTTCATGAATATTCAGTCTGGAGTTCAGTAGTCCATGGGGAAGTTACATCTCTTTTTCACACAGAGAATTTAATTACATAAATATTGTTTATGCAGAAAAATAGACTATGTGGAATAACTCCCATGTAGACTTTTAGCATTATGGTTCTCTCCACCTTTCTTTCCTTCTACAATCAAATGTCTTTGGGTGTTTTTTCTTTTAAATTCTTCTCTGAAACAGGTTAATTTTTAGTTTCTAATTTTGGAGTTTATTCCTCAGTTCAGGGTTAGCATTTCTATTTTGGAAGGGTGCCGTAAAGAGTGTAGTTTTGATGACTTTAAATGTGAGAAAAATCAGGATTTTTTAAAATGTATTTTTCTGCTAGGTTTGTTTGTATGTTTAGGGGTTTTTTGTTTGTTTTACTTGGTTTTGTTTCTTTGTTTGCTTGCTTGCTTGCTTGTTTGTTGTAATAAAACCCAGAGAGGCTTTGTATGGAGGCTGAATTGTATGGAAAGTTTCAGTATCTTCAGTACCAAAGTCATAGCTTCATATGGTCATGTACTGCTCTACCTTCTGAATAGCATATGCTCCATATATTGTAAGAGACGTGGTACGAGTGATCTATTTTTTTTGTTATTGCTATAATGTAATCCCTTGAAATAGATTGCATGAAGAGACTGTAATAAGAACTAAACTGGAAGAGAGGCGTAGTGATCCATCAGCTGAATATCCATAGACCTGCCAAGGCTGTGGGTTGATATACTGAGAAAGATATATCTAAGTTGCATTTTTTCCCAATTTTTAAATGGTTTTTGCTAGTTGCCAACTGCACTTAAGTTCATAGAGAAGTAGAGTTCTACTAGGGTTATTTGTATTATTTTATGGAGAGCATTAAGTGAGATTTCCAGACATATATTAGAACATAAAGCTCAAACATTATAGATTTTGACCAGTCAGAAGAATTCCTCAGATGTGTTAATTGAATCAAGGTCTAAAATAGTAAGATTTAACTGCTGCCAATTTTCTTTTCTAGAGCAAGAAGATGACAATGATCTCTTGTGTCTTAAAAATCGAAGCTTTTGAATTATGAGTAGAGTATTGAAAACAAGGATGTGTTACAATTTCCCAAGGGAGAGATGTTTCATTATAATACATTACTTTGTAGTTGTCTGATTTCTGACCCTGTGATTTCAAAGCACAGGTAAAATTCCTACCGTGTTTTAAACTGTTCTTTGAGAACTACCCTTGATGTTTGAGAGTTTTAATAAGAATCTTTTGGCATACATTTCTGAAAGTGGGAAGTGACTTTAAACAAAGTTAAAAATTTAAATAACTAGATGCCAGGAATATGCGGTTGGACTTGCTTACCATGGGCTTTAAACCATTGAGCACATGTAAAATACATATCCATTACCTGGATCACTGATTTCACACCACTTACTCTGATGCTGAGCTTGTTAGCTTCTATTTGCATTACTGTTTGGATAATCAAATTCATTTTAAGTAACATTGGAAGTTTGTCATGAAACTGTGTCTAATACATACCAGAGCAACCCATTCTTGCAGGGCTGAGATTCAGGATTTGCTCATCTTCTATATTAATGTAATAGCAGAAACCATGCATACAAAATATTTAAAGTCTATGTGAATGAATTGAGTTATTGATCTCTGATTTTCCATATTAAAAAAAATTGTGTACTGTGGACTTTTATTTACGATGAAATTTTATCAGAATGACAACATTGTCCTCTATTACCTGTCTTTTCTGTGACAAGGCAAGATTGAAACCTTTTCCACTGCAGTTTTATTTTTTTGAAAGTAGGCAGTTGATCGAGTGCCATACGTGCTTGGAATAAGAAACACACATTCTGAAGATAGCCATAGCCTCTAAAATTACATTGTTATATACATGTGAAAGCCTGAAAAAAAAAAAAGAACAACCTTCGAAAAAGGCTCACTGGCTAGACGTCTAAAGAAAAATGCTGTTAAATCTCATTCATCCATTTACCTGTGGGGCTCAAATTTATATGGAACCCTCTCTACCAATTAATGAGACAGGTGATTTACTGTATCTTTTTTTATTGGCATAAGAAATAGTTTGAGTAACTGAAAAAAAAAACAAACAAAACAACCAACACCTAAAACACTCACAAAAATACCCCATCCAAAGTCATGTAAATATTTAAAACAGAATGAAATTCTAATTCCTAATAATTTTTACTGTACCTGCAAGATTTTTGTCTCGTAAAAATGAAAAGGAGCACTTGCAGACTGACATAATAAATAGTATTAATAAGGGGGTCATATTTGAGGATATAATATATTCTTCCCCCTTTTGCTGCACACCTCTGGAAGTAAGAAACATCTGTTCTCCCCCGATTCAATGAGTAATTGAAGAATGTGCTCAATTACCTTACTTTATGCAAATCTTATCATGTTTACTTGTTTATAGAATACAACAATATTAAAATATTACATCTTTTATCTCTAAAAATAAATTAAGAACATTGCTTTTATAAGAAAATTGTTGTATTTTTATTGGCAATAGAAATAGTTTTGGAAGCAGGCATTGTATTTTATAATAATTTATTTTAGTCATAATAAAATAATATAGAATACAGAAAATTCATAATATAATATGCATGGTAATACAGAAATTTTTTATGGTAGTGAAAACTATTTGTTTTAATGCCAATAGCTTTCTAAACAATATATATAAAGGGTTTAAATATATTAATTTCAATAAGGGGAAATAGAATTGTGTTATGTATGGAAGAGATTAGATTTGGCGACCTTTTTTCTATCTCCAGAAGACATGGGTCATTTGAGGCCATTGTGGTAAAGAAAAGATGGTGTTGGAAACTCTATCATTACAAAAAAAAAAATGATAGTTTCTTAACTGAAAGGGTATCTGACTGCATGCTATCAAAAATTCTGGACCAAGGGTTACAGCATAATGTCAGCACAAATGTTCCTAGATTTAGTCCACACCTTAGATCTTAGGTAATGCCTAAAAAGAACTCCTATGCTTGCAATTCTATAATGCTTTATTACTTTGTCCTTTTCACATATCCAGGCCAAATTATATGCTGCAGGACAAAAAGCCCAATATCACAAAAATTGCCAAATTTTTCTTGGTTTATGCATTTTAAATGTGAAGTTATTCAGTTGGTTTAATTTTCCTTTAAGCTAATTCACAGGGAGGATTTTCCAGGGCTCCCTGATGAGAGCCCACCAGAGACATCTAGGGGAATCTGTGCTGAAGGGGCAGGTAGATCTAGAGTTTCTTAAGGAAGAGTCACAGAACTGAGTTTATGTAGAGAAAAAGGCACTGATTCAACTTATCTGTTCAGGAACATGAAGAGTAATGAGCCCAAGTGGCTTGATATAACAGCATCTCTCCCACACACACGCTGTTAAACACTGCCCCAGTGATTATAGTTACTGCATTGAAACATGCCTGGTGGCCATGTTGATCCATTGTATAAATGTCATTTTCTGCATTACAACAGATTTCTGTGAACAGCATGGATTATCCATGTATGTTTTTCATTTTTAGGGACTGAAATAGCTTTTTTTTTCTTCAAGAAAAACTAAAATCTAGCTATCTTTATCATATTTTTCTTTCTTATCTGTTAAATTAACTTACTAAGACCTAAAGTTGTAGAAGAAAGAAATCGTAAGGTAACAAATAATTGGAACATGCCAGTTTATCATAAATTTTTCTTTCACAAATTCTAATGAAAGGATTAATGTGATATAATCTTCCTAACTCATGCTGTGTTTTTATTTTGATTTATTGTTGTTGTTGTTGGGTGGGTGGTGGTTTTTTTTGTTTGGGTTTATATTTGCCTTGATTTTCTTCTTTAATTTTTTCTTGTGGGACATCAGAAGAAAAGTACTTGTGAACACCTGAGCAGTGAAATCACAAAATCTACAAAATATTATTGTAGAACAACTTTTCATGCTTCTTCTACCTTGATTCATTCAGTCCTCATGGCTGTATCATAAGACCGACCACGAGTCTACATTTTCTAGGATGCTGAGAACAGAAATGGCCCCTCAGGTCCTTAAGGGTTACCCACATGATGTTTCCAAACAATGACGAAGAAACAGGAGCTTTAGTTTGACTTCTACAAAACTGAGTAACTTAAAGTCAGGTCACTCCTCAAAAATTTGCCTTAAACTTTCTCAGTTAGCTACAATATTTTTGCAGACACCTTTTTGCTTCTTTATTTTGTCTTATGATGTCCTCTTAAGACAATTTTCTTCGAGTTGTCTGGTATCTTTCAACATTATGCAACTTGAAGCATCTCCAAGTAGATTTCTTCCACCTTCCTGGAGAGGATTTCTGCTTATGCCCTATTCCATATATCCTGAAATAACTCCCACATGTGTCTTTTTCTGTATCTACCAATAGAATTCCAAACAGCGCAAAAGCAGAAAAATGAACATAAAAGCTGAAATGCAAATATACAACTAATTGTACATACTACTAAAAATCAAAATAGGCAACTTCAAGTGTTCCACAAGTCAGCTCTAACTTTTTCTATGAGGTTTTTCCTGTGCATTTCATTTGCATAAAACTTCAACAAGTTAAAAAGATAAAGATTTTAAAAGTTTGCTTTGTTACACCTAAATGCTACTAAAGAAGGTGTTTGGCCCTGATCTTATAATTAATTTAGTAGATTTAATATGATTTTTTTTTTCTCATTGCCTATTTTTAAGTGGATGACACAATAATATGAACACCCCCATTTTGTTGATGTTTTGTGTAAGCTGATGACATTTAGCTTTGGAAATGAAAAGCACAATTCACTGACATGTACTATAGGCCAGAAAATACTAAAACAAAACTTTTCATGCAGAAAGCATCAGAAATCCTTTATCACACCTGTGCAAGCATGAAGGGAAGGAAATAATCTTCTCAGTTTCTAGGACAAGATGATGAAGTAGACCATATAACAATTGATTAGAGTTTAGATTTCTGGCTTGACGTTATGGATCTTGAGAGTTGATATGACTCTGCCTTACACTTTCAAGTTGTCTTATGTAATAGAACTCCTAGTCATAGTTGGCTAGTAAAAGCAAAGATGGTGGGGTTTTTATTAACATTTCCTATTTTCTAGCATTTTTTAATTCACATATTTAATGTCTCTTTCTAACTATCCTCTTAAGATGGTAGAACAATCAAATCATCAGCATTTTGTCCATTTTTTTGTTTTTGGACATAGTCCTTTAAGAACTGCAATTAATGCACAATTTCAATTCTGCAGTTTTAATTTAAACAATTTTATGTTGGTTTTCTTTTTTTTTCTTTTCTTCTCAAAGGTTAAAAGCTATCTTACAATTTCTAAGTTATTGAATTCCTAATTTCCTTTCCTCCTTAAAATTTTCTTGTTGGTCTCTGAAAATGCTTTTCATTACCTACAACAATTTCAGCAAGGTTATATCTTTTTTCCAAATTTTTTTAAAGCTAATTCATGATATTTCCATACTAAGTTTGGGGAGAAAATCTGGAGATACTAGAATGTCAGTTGAATGCCTTCTTGGCCTTACTACTTGCATTTCACAGGCCTGTTGTTATCTACTGCAAAGAGGAAACCTTACCATACCCTACTTCTGTGGCACCCCACAGAGTCTCAATGGATATCCCTCTTTTCCTCTGGTATTTAGAGGCTGTACAACACCTGGCACTTCCTCCTTTAAGTATGGGAGAAAGTATGGGAGAAATTTTCACTAAAAGTCCTAGCCATCTAAGTACTCCAATCATAAGGATAGATCCTTCAAGATACTGTGAATTGATTCTGTTGGAAGCTTTTCTTAATAATGGGAAAAAAAAAAAAAAAAAAAAAAAAGAAAAAAGGAGCTGGATTTGGTTAAACTACTGATATTTAACACAGGAGGAGGGAACCAATCAAATTGAATTGCGTGAAACTGTGCACTTAAATAAAACCTTTTGTGTCTGAAATGTTAAGATAGAAGCGCAACATATACTAGGTCAACAATATTAGCAGAAATTAGTGTTTCATTAGAATGAGTGTGACACTCATATTTAAAGCTTGTGTTGGACTCGGTTGATGCAGTACGTTACACACGCATAAACACACACTCACACTTTGATCAGGAGGCATGAACTAAAACTCTCCTTTATTTGAAAGTCTGACTCCAATGTATAGTATCTCTACAAAGGCCAGGGATTGGGGAAGAAGGCTGACACCTCTCCCCATCCATTGGTTAGGACAAGTGTCCATCAGCTGTCCATATCTCTAAGAACAGGAATGTAAACTACCTTGAAGTTATGATAAACATTTGCCAGTGTTTACAGACCAGAGCGTGAGAAAGAACCCAAAACGTGAAACTGTGAAAGAGAAGAGAAGGCTGAAAAAATCAGGGCAACGCTCAGTTTTCTGCAATTCTACAGTAACTTACCCTCAGTTGTCAAAAATCCTTCATATTCATAGTGTATAGAGATTCAATCTGTAATGTGTTTAAAATGAAGCATGCTTTTGAATGTTTTGCTAGTCTATGGTCAAAATATTGAGCCCCTATTAATGGAAAGGTTCTCTGTCTGAATGACATCTGACATCTAAAGGAATAAAGAAAATGCTTTTCCTGTGTTCTTATATTAGGTTTAAGAAACAACTGCACAGAAAGCAAATACATGAAATACTCTTCACCTCTTCTAAAATATCATTTACAGGAATAATAAACTCAGTGTTTAGAAATCAAATGTAGATGAAGACAGACATGACTCTAGCTTATTTCTTTAATAATAGAATGCAAAAAAATAAGTAAAATGCAAAATGTGAGGTCCATCATCTCACTAACCTTTTGACATGACAATATTTCAAATCAAATATACATTTAAATATTTTAAACTGCATTACAATTGCTAACAACATTAATTTTAGATGTCTTTGATGGACTTTAATAGAAGTTTTCACTTAGAAACAAGCATTTATAAGCTGATGTGATGGCAGAGTACAAGATGCCTTTAATTATCCTTTTAGTTAGCAATGTTTTTTCTCCTTTCTAAGAAAAATCAAGAAAGAAGAATAGAATAATAAGAATGGCAGTGCTTTCAGAATAGATTTGAAACGCAAACATTCATTTCATTCAGTTTAGGTCATTTGCATGCAAGCAGTTCAGAATTTAGGCTAATCTCATTACGGTCTCAAGCCTGTGACATCTCTCCCTTTTACAGGTGCCATTACACTTAGTAAGATAACTCCCTTCATTGTATGCAAAACGTGTGACCAGCACATGGTTTCTGTATGATATTGAATTGTTAATAACTATTTGTCTCGTTATGTTCTAACACAGTCTTTTTAATTTGCCCTGCTTCAAATAGGATATATGACAAGTCCCATAGTGGGATTTTTTTTTCAATTTCTTCTGAATATTTTCCTCCATTCCTTTTCAGTGCTGTTCTGTCAAATTGGATTCTTTATTAGTGATCAGTCGTAGTCCTTTTTGTCAGCAATATTTAATTGACTCAAATATTTTAAACAAAGATATTCTTTCACTCACATAAATTATATGGATTTTTACAGTCCGTCATCAACTCTTCAATATATGAGATGCAGAATTTTTTTTCCACTTCGCCATATAAAAACCATAAGGTCTTGCACAAATTTCTAGTCTGATTACTGGATGTAAATACCCTGCAGGTGACCCCCTAAGCCTTGGACTTCAGAATCACTCAGAGACACATATGCCACAACAGAGACTTTGTGATGACTACAAGAGGAAATCCAAGCCCTAAAAATTTTCCCATGCAGTTATGCCATGGATAGTGAAAGAACATAGAATCTAGAAAAAGGGGAGACATACAGTCCTGATATACAGGTTTTTCAGTCTCTCAGAACTCTCCCAAGATCTGTCCAGTCTGCCACAGAGCAGAATGAAGAGGGGGAAGGCATCAGATACCAGCTCATCAATAAAAAGTGAAAGCATCTTGAAAGTGTATGAGACTGTGATTTCTTCAGTCTGTCACTAGTATAAGAATTTTCCTGTGAAATGGTACGCAGCTGTTAAGACAGAGTGTGTGTCAGTAAAAACAGAGTGGGAAGAGTGTGCACATGCCTTCAGCATGTGTCCTCTAAGCCCTAGGAAGTGCTGAGGTTTTTTTGATTGTTGGCAGTCGAAGGGGAGTAAAATGGAAGAAAATGGGTACAGAACATTTCAGTTGTGTAAATCATTTACTTAGAGCTCTGAATGAATGGGGAAGAAAAGGACACGTCTTCCCCTGTCTCTCCGTTTATAGTGGCAGGTGCCTCTTTGTCTTAACTTTCTTTTGATGACTGGAAGGGCTCTTTGTCAGAGCTGCTACAGTGCAAGGTAATTGTTTATTGAATCTGCCCTCCATGCTGAGGGCAGCAATGCTTAAATTACTAGAGGCATTTAATCTTTCAGATAAAATAAGGCAACAATTCCAAGGAACATTCAAGAAAAGTAGGCAATTTTTTTGGCATTCCTAGGAGCTGTTTGAGATAGTTAAAAGTTGTAGAGACCAAAAGTAGGTCAAGCTAATTTTTTAAACTTATTTCTACAGGAGTCAAAATAGGAAGTATTGTAAGGAAAGCAAAACAATAACAGATCAGTTACCATTCATCCAAGAAAGCAGATTAATTTGAACCAGATACTGAATAACAGATCTGAGGACAGAGTTTAGGATTCACATGTGTAGATAGAACAAGAGATAACAATTTATCCCAAGAGGATTAGCTAGACAATTTTTTATTACCATTGAAATATTGTCTGCTGAGTTTTCCCTGGGAGAACATCCTGTCTATGTTCTGAGTTAGCAAGTAGTAGCCTTCAACTGTCCATTTTCTTACAATTTATTTATGTGAATGTGTATAGCTTCCATGTACAGCAAGACCCATTTTTAAAAAGCAATACTTAGACTTATATGAGTATTCTGAGGCTAATAATATAGAATATATTTATATATTTACATAAATAAACATTCAAGTATTCATATAAACAAAAGAAGAAAAATTTGTATTTGCATGCACATACACAATATATTCATAATGTTATTTGCATAAAGATCATCATTGTGTATTTATTTATAAATAGATGCATTTATACATTAACTATTTAATAATATTTTCTCTATGAATATAAGACCTTATTTATAAAAAATAATAAGTATATGAAAAAACATGTACTAAAAGCATATGTTTATCATCTGATTGTCCATAACTAACTACTTACCTGTGGAGATTTACAATATGATTGTAAAGAATAGTTAATATCCATTTCTGATTTTCTTATGAAAATTTTTTTCCTGCTTTGCAGTTTGGGAATGTTTCAAATAAATCATCAATTTTGCTAATGGAGTCACATCTTAATAAAGTACTGAGTGGAATGATATTATTAATATTAACCTAAATATATTCTTCTGTTAGATTTTCATTCATTATGCCATGCCCTAACATACTTGTTAATAACATAAGAGAATCCATTTCTAAAGACTAGAATGTAATGCAAATTTTTTATCCTAATAAGTCAAATTCACACTAAGAGAGACAAAAAAATATAAATGAAAATTATTTTTTCATGCAAATTATTTCTAATTGGATGTACTATGCTAAAAATCACTAAACCCAGAAAATGTAATATTTAATATAACAGTTTTAGGATCATCCCTTGAAGGTTATAATTACCTGTGATTATATCATCAAATGGCACTCCATATCAGCTCCTAATGAATATTTTTACTAAAAATATATTCAGTTTTCCTCTTTGTTCTGTTAGATACCTGTTCTGAATTCCCCCTGGATGCCGGTTCTGGTTCAAATCACCACAATGCCAAATTCAAAGACTTCCTTAAACTTAAAGAAAAGCAAAATGTTCCCCTAGGTTTACTAAATTAAAAATAATACATTAACTTGAAATCACCTACTTTCCACAGCGATTATAAAGTGATACTTTTACTATTATTAAAAATATCTAGAATTTCTGAATCTGATTTTTTGATTCCTGATGTAAGCTTTTTCTGTCTCTTATTGAATTGGCTGCATTTATTTTGCAAGCCATATCTATATGTGGATATACCAAGGAGTATATCTGGTATCTCTTCCCAACATTGCAGAAAAGAAACAATTCTTTCACTCATTACAGAATTATATATTCACATTTATTTTTTCTGTATCCGTAACAATGTTTCTTCATATGCTCCCTTTCTCAGATTCTGTTAAGTGTTCCTGCACATCCTTTAATACTTCTATGTAAAATCATGATTTAGAATTTACTAATTCAAAATATAAATTTGTAAGAGGCGAGAGATAAGGCCTTGATAGAAACATAGAAAAAATATTCTGAGTTGGAAGGGACCCATCAGGATCATCGAGTCCTACACCTGGCCCAGCCCAGGATACCCCAAGAGTCACACCATGTGCCTAAGAGTATTGTCCAAATGTTTCCTGAACTCGGTCAGGGTTGATGCTGTGGCCACTACCCTGTGGAGCCTGTTTCAGTGCCCAACCATCCTCTAGGTGAGCAACCTTTTTCTAATATCCAATCTAAATCTGACAACTTCATGGCTTTCTTTCCCTTGAGTCCTGTTACCAGTCACACAAGTGAAGAGATCTGTACCTGCTTTGTGAGGATGTTGAAGACCACAATGAGGTCTCCCCTCAGTATCCTCCAGGCTGAGCAAACCAAGTGTCTTCAGTTGTCCCTCATGTGGCTTCCCCTCCAGACCCTTCACCATCCTCCTGGCCCTCCTTCGGACACTCTCTAATAATCTTGGTTATATTGTGGCCCCCAAAACTGCCCCCAGCACTCGAGGTGAAGCCGCCCCAGTGCAGAGCAGAGGGGACAATCCCCTCCCTTGCCTGGCTGGCGATGCTGTGCCTGATGCACCCCAGGACACCCCAGGTTGTCCCTCCTGGTTGCCAGGGCACTGCTGGCTCATGTTCAACATAGACCAGGACCACCAAGTCTCTTTCAATGTGCTGCTCTCCAGCCTCTCATTCCCCAGTTTATACATACAACCACAATTCCAGGTGCAGTATCTGGCACTTGCTTTCATTAAACTACGTATGGGTAACTGCCTGTCTCTCTAATTCATTGAAGTCCCTCTGCAGGGCCTCTCTGCCCTTGAGGGAGTTGACAGCTCCTCCCAATTCAGTGTTAGCAAACTTAGTTCATATTCCTTTGAGTCCCAATGTCAGGCTGTTAATAAAGATGATGAAGTGATGAAGAGCTGAGGATAGACACCTCTGGAACCCCACTAGTGACCAGATGCTAGCCTGATGTCATCCCATTCACTACAAGTCTTTGTGCCCAATCAGTTGCTCACCCATCACATAACCTGGTTATCCAGCTTTGCATGGGACATTTTGTCCATAAGGGTACTGTGAGAGACACTATCAAAATCTTTGCTGAAGTCCAAAATGATTACATCTATTGAGTTTCCTAGACCAACTAGGTGGGATACCCTGTCATAGGGAGAAACCAGGTTTGACAAGCAGGACTTCCCTGTCATGAAGCCGTGCTGGCTGTGACCAATGTCCTCCAAGTGTTTTTAATACCTCTCAGAATAATCTTAAGCATAATTTTACTGGGCACTGAAGTGAGACTCACAAACCTGTAGTTTCTGAGGTCCTCCTTCTTGCCCTTCCTTAAACTTAAGACAATGTTCACCAGCTTCCAGTCAGCTGGGACCTCTTCAGGTTCCCAAGATCTCTCAAAAACTGAGAGAGGTTTTGCGATGACAACTGATTGATTTTTGAGGATCCTTGCATGAAACCCAGCAGGTCCCATAAATTTGTAGGGATCCAGCTGTTATCTCTTCTGTCAAAGTATTATTTCATAGCCAATAAAGCCTGTGTTTGTTTTTTGTTTTGGTTTGGATTTTTGAGTATATTCAGCATACTCATTTTTATCCTGTTACTCTGGTTATGCATTCAGACATTTGTTCCCAGCTAAACTAAACGATGCATATTTTCTGAGTTTATGATTTCCTTATTATCAGGAATAAATTAACCTATCATTTAATATTCCAACTTTTTGAGGCAAATGTATATTCAGCCTAGATATGTTTTGCATCTTCAAAATCAAGAAATATGATCTAAGACTGCCTCCTTTATAATTTTCAGGTATTTCAGTACCATAACCAAAACTTATATTTTCCAGAAATTTCAGTCTATCTGACCTGGTTTTGGAAAGACGGTTGTCTGTCAGGGAAAGCTAGGGTTTCCCTTGAAATGGAGAATGTAAACCCTCTTCCCTCCAAATTATTATAATTTTGCAATTAAGGGCTTTCAGGCAAAGACTTGGAAATAGGAATAGCAGGTCTTTATTAGGAATATTTAAAAAAAATATACAAATGCAGTAGTACAAAAAAAACCCACAAAGCAAGCAAACAAACAAAGAAATTGTAGAAAAACCCTGACAGAGTCAGGGATATATGACCTGACACCCTGTTGCTTAGGGTGTCGGAAGCAGACCAAATAAGTCCTCCTGGGGTAACAGATGTAGTCCTGTGGAGAGATGATCCTGAAGATAGTGCAGTGGTGGCAAGATGGGTCTGGTCTTCCTCTGGAAGTCCAGTGGAAAAGCAGGCTCCTGCAGGCTCCTCCAGGCTCCTCTGGGATCCAGTGGAAGACTGGCTGCCTGGTGTCCCTATGTCTCAATTTTTATCTAGGTGGGAATGATTGGCTCCACCTGCACTGGGTGGAGCATCTCACAATGGGATGATGTCATTGGTGAACCTTAATGGCCCTTTATCGAGGATATACAATGGGGTGATGTAATGTGTCATGTCATTGGTGAGCCTTAATGACCCATTAGCAGACGATATCCCCTGAAGGGTGAACGGGTGGTGAAAGAGATAAAGAAAAACATCTCCCCAACAGATGGAACAGAATACATATTTTTTTGGTTATATAACCCAAGACACTATCTTATAGTTTATAGTCTTCAAGAAGCCTGCACACTCAGGCTAAAGTGGCTGTGGTTCTGCAGTGGTCAAGTGTCAATGAGCTCGCTGTTGACAGAATGTCTCGTGTTTGCTGACCTGCATCAATAGCCCGTCTTGTGGCCTGTGGCTATGAGTTAGCTCTCTGCGCTGAGCGTTTTCTTGAACATTATTTCAAGAGATAGAGATTTCCTTATATCTAGCAATAACCATTCCTATGTAGAAAGACAAATATCTCTGGTGGAACAATGGTCAGATATCAAGTATCTGTTCTGGTGTGAATCACAATCACTTCAGAGCAAGAAGTTTATTCCTTTCCTAAAATATCCCAAGTCCTACAAGCTCTCTAAAAGGTTCAACTGTGAACTCACAAGTAAACTGGCGGGCAGGATTAGAAGACATAGAAAAAGGTCAGGGAGCTGTAACGTGGAATAATTAGAGCATAAATAGAACTGTGACCCTGCCATTTGCTTTTGAAGCACTGCATACACATCACACCTTCACAAGATAGCCGGAACGTGAATCTTTAGAGTTAGTGAGTGCACATTGTTTTATAGGAGAGAAAGGACTGTCAGGCATGAAATAGGACTAAGCTTCATGATAAATGATACCCTATTACCAGCACTTATGGTTTTGACAGTATCAGTGAAGAAATCCTTTATCGAAGGATAAGAAAAAAATGGCAAAACAGTGACCTTAAATGCTAATTCTGGAAGAACAAAAATGAAACATAGAATATTTTGTGAAAAGAAGTAGAAATACAAAGTATTTTATGAAAAACATTAACAAATAACATGTAATATGCCTCATTGAAACATTCAAATGACTGCTGGCAACTGAAAGGCAGAAGCATTAATAGTGCTTCCATATAAAGCCAATTATAATTAATGAGTGTTGTTATATTTTAATGAAAGGAAGAATAAGGAGAATAATTAAGCATACACAAAGTTATGGCTGTAAAGAGAAATGTGTTTCATAAACTTAGAGCTTATGAGCAATTCTAAATGAGGTAGGATATCTGTTGCTATCAAGCAGTTTAATCATGCATTTACTGTTTTTTGACATTAGAGTAGTATCAGGAACAAGACAAACCTCAGGGGAAGTTTATGCTCAGACCACTGACTTAGAAGAGTATTAAAAAATCTCTGTGACAGAGAGGTAAGGGAAACAGATGAGCTACAGGTAAAACTCGGAACCTTTGTGAAAGCTTAAGTACAGAAAAGAATATTAAGCTGAAAGTAAAGGTTTAGAAGACTACAGTGGAGATTTCAGATGTTGCTGATATCTTAAGTGACATGTTCAGGCATATACTGAAAAGAGACACCAGAGACCATGAAAATGAAGAGTAGGATTATTTGAGGATACTATTCTACAGCTTCCTGTCTGTAAAATGAATTACAAGCTACATGTTTACTGATTCCTGCAGAATCAGTCATGTCTTGAAGAATGTGAAAATAAAAAAGAGACCAAAAATGAGAGACTAGTAAGATATCTCAAAAAAATATCTTATGGTTTGGTGAAGAAAAAGACGACAGAGTGAAATACTAATGATTTGGGAGGGGGTTGTAGGAGTTTCAATATAAAGAAGAGTGAGTATCAAATATGAGTGAATTTCCCAAAGACAAAAATTACAAATTTTTAAGTGACAGAAATTGCATTTCCAGAAGCATAGGACATAGAGGACCTTTGAGCTAATGTTTTCAGATGCTGATCTGATCTGTGAGCAGGATTAAAAAATTCAGAGCTCTTAAATGTTAATGAGAACAAAAAGTTTAATATTTTACAGCATTCTTGATAAATTATTCAAGGCAAGAAAGGACAAACCACAAAATGCTTTGCACTTCAGTTTAGTATTTTGAAATACTGGAAGAAAATATTAAAAACTTAGTTTTGAAAAAATATGATGTAAAACCACTGCAAAGCATCTTCAGTGTAATCAATAGAATTATATTTATATACATCTATGTAATAAAAAGTGATTATAGGATGGGATATGATTTGCAACACTCAGCCATCTGTTCTATTCTGTCTACCGTAATTACCTACAGTAGATGGCAACAATTTGGAAAATTTAAATATCTTTGAGTACTATTTATTACTAAAAACCTAATAAGAAAGCATGTGGATCATAGTGGAAATTTACTTTATTATCCAGCAGACAATTTTTAGGTTAAAAAAGACTATACCTTATAGCACTACTGATACTTGAGATGCTACAAGGTCATTATCTATTAGAAATGAGAACTCATCACTTAATAAATAAAAAGACAGACAACTATAAACTACTCAAAAATTTTAGGAATACTGCAGCAAATTTTTTTGAAACAGAGAAAAATGATAAATTAAAAAAAACTAAGGAATACTTCAAGGCTCTGTAAAAAACCTAAATAGAGCAAAACAATCAAATGCCTGCAATATGATTTGGCAGGGCATGCAGTTAAGGGTGACAAAATCTAGACTAGCTAATCATTTAATTAAAGATCATTCCTCCAGTTTTCTCCCTCAGAGGAAAGGAGGCCAGAACACTGAAAAGAAATAGAAAACTCTTGCTGTGAATTAGCAGAAGTGAGGGCACAGTTGTGACAGAACCTGAGGTCCTCAGATCCTCCAGAGTTTAATGCCATCTAATATAAAGATGTTTTCTGCAAGAAGGGAGCAGGTTGGATGCTGGGAGCACCTTTGTAGGATGAATGACAAACTGCTTGAGAGCCTGTGTGGTGGAGTACAAGAGAAAAACGGCAAATCCCCTGCTTGGGAAGGAGTAACAGCTTCCTGTGGCAGACAAGCAGACTGGCTGGGGACAAGCTCTGCTGAAAAGTCTCTGGGGCTTGTGCAGACAGAAAGCTGAATGCATGCCAGCTGTGTGTCCTGATAGTAGAAAAGTCCAATAGCATCCTAGACTGCCTTAATTATCCTCTTTTAATAGGTATTATTTGATATAATAATAATAATATGTCCAGATTTCAGGCCCCCTCATTACAAGAAAAATATTAACAGACTGAGTGAGTTCATTAAAGCCACCAAAACCATCAAGCTGTTGGGCACCTGACCTGAAAGGATAAGCTGAGGGACTGTGGTTGTTTTTTTCTAGAAAACAAATTGTTTTGAAAGGATTTAGCAGTGGTTCTCCATGAGGGTGGATGAGGAAACAGAGCCCCCACAGTGCATGGTGGGAGGACAAGGGACAATGGGTATAAAAGAATTGAGGGAGGCTCTTACCAGATGTGAAGAGAAACCCTTTTTTCTACCAAACAACGAAACAGATTCCATAGAGAGGTGAGTAGTCTACATCGAAGTGGATATGGCCCTGAGCAGCCTGGTCTGACCTCAGAGCTGACCTTTTTTTTGAGCAATAGATTGGATTAGGGACTTTATGAGGCCCCAGTGCCTGAATTATCCTAGGAACAGTCTCTATATAAACTTTATTCTGCTTCCATTTTGCTCTCCATATTTTTGAGGAGGAATCTGATGGAGAAAGTAGTAGCATTTCCAAAATATCACTTGGTGTAATTGTAAGGGTTATGCCTAAAGATTTTTAGCTTTTTATACGTTTTTCATGTTTGTTACTTTGTAGACTGCTAATATATAGTTACAACTTCTAGTAATTTTCCTGCTCTCTCCCACAATTTAACAAACCCTTACTAATACATTCTTGAATCCTGTTTAGTCTTGCCTTTAGTCTAGCAATGGCAATTTATTTTGCACCACACATCATACACACAATAAAGTGTGGGGCTAAAAGATCAGAGTGGGAGTGGGCTCGAATGGGGCAGAACCTGGAAGGAAATTACCTAACCAACTGCTCTTCTAATTCGACAATATATGCTAATATATTAATTACCTAACCTTATAAAAGTCAAGAAATACTGTATCATTACATATTGCCATATTGTGCACCTGAAAGCCTTCAATTAAAGACTTACTTCTACATTATCACTTTAACATTGTTTGGAAAGGTTTGTGTTTTATTCCAGGCAACAACAGAGGAGTGATTTGGGATTAATTGTTACAGTTCTTGTTGTCAGGCCTTGACTCCTGACCTAGGGAAAAAAGTGTGGATTGTGACAGTGTTTCAGCTCATTTCTTCTGGTTTTGGTAATTTGGTTATGGGGGATTTTTAACATTGTTTTAGTTTGAGGGTGGGTTTTTTTATGATTTTTGGCACTAGCACTTGTTCATTATCTTTTGGGTTGAAACCACAATTTACTTAGTAGGTTGTTAAATATTGTTAAATACTAGGGATACGTCTGAATAGTGAGACTCCAATTTTGACACTTGGTGGGGTTGAAAAGAGCTAAAAAAAAAAGAGCAATTGGAAATATAAAAGGGAAGATAAGTGAAACAAGAAAGGGCAACTGACTAAGTGCAGCACTGATAATTGAGAACCCGTGGTATTGGAATGAGACCCCAGGTATGGAAAAATGGTTTTCAAAAATCATAGAGGCATATGATCAATAAAATTCAGAGCAAGAATGTGGTTAGAGATTTTTGCTATGTTAAAGGTATTAACATTGGTATCAGTCTTTTAATAAATAAGAACAATGTGCATATCCTGGGAACAGCAAACTATCTGATTACAGTAGTGCATGCTTATGCACACACACACTCTTGCATATATAGGATAAATAATTCTCTAGAACATTTCAGAATGATTGGTCTGTGCATGTATATTATATTTACAACCATGCTGTTGAAGTATTCTAGCACAAATTCTGTTGCTATGATGAAATATTTAGCTGGAGTGATGGCACTTGGTATACATCACTGGAGTAGCAGCTATTAGTGTTATGTAGTACATCATCAATGTGACAATTTTGAGAGGACATGTAATATATAACCAGCAAAGTCCCATTTGGACATCAATATGTGGCATTTACTGGTATTAATAATGCAGTGGTTTTAGTTTCAAACAGCAAATAGACGTAATTCTGATTCTAAACAGCAGTGAAATTCCTGTAAACAGTGCCACAGCAGCTTCTACCATGCAGTGACCTTTGTGATAAGAAATTATTCTCTGCTTAGAATCAATCTATACAGTTTATCACCACTTACACTACTATATGGGTAAAAAACCCACCAGCAACAAAAGGAAAAAAAAAGGATCAAAATCAAATAAGAAAAAATAATATAAAATGAAAGCAAATACAAACAGAACTGGTCAGCCATTCCATCAGCAGAATAGTGTGGTACTCACTATGAATTATTCTGAGTAAAAAGGATCAGGGAGAACAAAATGAAGAGCCTTGAGAAATAAAAAAACCCTTGATAGTTGTGGGAACTGATGTATAACTTAGATGATACACCTTCATCATTTAAACATAAAGTCATGAAAATAGGAGATTCCAACATATAGTCAAAGTGGTGAGGAAACTTCCCAGTCTGAGCATCCATGAGATTCTCTGTCAGTCGCACTCCCAGCGCCAGAGACTTTCACTGCTGGGACCGAAGCCCCTCCACAGCTCCAGTGAGCCCGTGGGTGCCCCACACACCCCCCCTCACAGTCAGACCAGGTTTCCTGACCATTTAACCCCAGGTTTCCCATAGCAAAGTCTGAGATGTCTCGTTCCATAAAGCCGTCATTCACAGCACAGTAACACAAAAACAGCCCAGGCTGGTGCCTCCAAAGAGAGACCCCAGCAAGGGAATCCCTGGGCTTTTATACCCTCCAGTCTACCCAGGCAAAAGTCTTGCTCTTTCCACTGAGTTCTCAGCTCCTGCTGTGCCTGCCAGCGTCCATCCACCTGGCTAGCACCAACTTCTTTGTGCCGTTTGTTAACCGGAGTGTTGGTACTTCATGGCCTCCTGTCTCAGAGCTCATCTGCATCTCAATCTGAAGTTTGCAAACAGAGGCTACCTGCACCAGATACATCCCTCAACAAAAGAAGTGGTGAATATATCAGGATGCAATTTTTGTTCCTTAAAACTACATGTATTTCTAGATATCAATTAAAGCAGATTTTTTTTTCTTTAACTGTGAAAACTTATGTTAGCTTGCCTCAGCTATCACTGAAATTTAAAAATGGTCTGAGTTTCCAGTTCAGTATTGCAACTATATTGTCAAATCAGCACTGCATCTGAGAATCTTTACTACTCAGTCTTATATGTGAAAAATAGCAACAGGTTACAAAATCATAAAATCATAGAATAACTCAAGTGGAAAGGGACCCATAAGGACCATCAAGTCCAACTCCCTGTTGGGGACTATTTACAAATAAATTTTCCAGAAAGATTAAGGAAACAGCTAAAGTAGAAGTTTAGTAAGTACAAAGAAAATATAAGACTTTTAGATATAAAGAAAATAGTCTTTGACTATTTGACCCCAAATATTTCCCAAAATATATCCTATGTTAATATTATTTACCTCCTTAAATGAATATAATTTTTTCTTATCTTACAGTATATATTACTTTTTTCACTCAATTTAAAACATGATGTCGTAGCTGTCACTGTAGAAATTAACACGTTTTAGAAACAAAACCAGGCAACATTGAAATGAGCAATGGCTGAGGTGGAATCCAATAGCAAGTGAAGAAAATGCACAAAACTACACTTGTGCAGCACACCTCCTAAGCATCTAGTCAACAGACCTTCCACATAAGTCCTGTGCCTCAAATACCTCTTCCACTTTAATGTTGTTTCTAGTTCCACCATCTCTACCAAACAACAACAGCAACAAAACAAACGTATTTTTTACCCCTGCATTTTGAGTTATATCTGATGGTAGAATTCAGTTCTAATAACCTTATCTGCAGGGTTTCAGTGATTTTAGTAGATTTGTGTCATGCTCTAAAGACCTATATTTCTTTATCAGAGCTTAAATTTTTAAAACCAAGGTTTTTCATCACTGAATCTAAATTTTCTTCTTCCTACTGAAAATGTTTCTTTCTGAAGATGGCTTCAGCATTCGTTCCTTACGTTTGGGCATTCTTGAACTAGACAGGACAGGGAGCCATTTGGTTGTATATATGAACCCATCACTGAATGCTCTGCATTGTAAACCTTTCCTTGACTAATAAACTGGTGATTTCATTAAGCAACACATTACACAATGCATATGTTGCACTCTGTACTGACAATAAAGTTTGGCCAGCAATGTTCTGTGTCTAATTTTACCCTTAGAAACTGCCTACATGTTACTTGTTTACAAATTTGTGCCTCCAACATTAAACTTCACTCTCTGATAAATTATATGTGTTGGGGAAAACAGGCTTAAAAAAAGAGTGAAAGATGAATGAAGAAAATACATCTAAAAGGTCACAGAAATAACATTAGATGGTTTTGCATAATGTTTATTAAAATATTCTCATGTCTTTCATATATTTTTTTTAACCTTCAATATTATCTAGCTGGAAGTGTCCTTCTGAAAGACACGCAAGGCTTCTTCCTTGTATAAATGTGAATTTGACAAAATGTGCAAACTTTAGCATTATGTATATTTGTAATAGCCTTTCTTGTCCTTTGACAGTAAGCTAAAGGAATATGTGTATTTTAATGTTTTTAATAAAATGTAACAAAGACAATTCTTATTAATCAGAAAAAATTCATTCCAAACTATAGTATTTACATACTCTTCATATTATCAGTTTTACCCAATAACAACCATAATGATATAAATAAATAGATTCCAAATATGTATATGCACAGATCACTTCAAATTACTTTAGATTAAGAACTAAGTGAAAACATGCAAGAATGGTTATTTTCATGTAACTAAATGTGACTTTTGATTCTTGTTATTTTTAAGAAATTAAAGTTGAAAGTAAATGTGTTATTTTTTCTTCTATTTAATTTTCAGGGCTTGTTTGATTGATTTTGTTTTTACTTTTTAACCTAAAATTATTTGTAATGAAATCTATGTCCCATCTGATAGCACAAGAGGGAAGAGAAGCAGTCAATGACACACAATTAGGTGCTCATTTCAACATAATTTCCCAGCTATTTCACATCAGTGAATGGGAACTGTAATTTTTGGAACATATTTGGTGATTTATGGAGTAATTAAGCAAACAGTTCAACAGTTGTCTGGCTAATAAATCATGAAGCATCCCTTTTTAAATGTTTCTTTTATGCTTTAATTATTGATGGTCATGTCTTCTATTGTAATATCCTTCTAAAACACTGTCAAATATGGTGTGAAATAATGTAATGTTTGAAAGGACTTAGAAATAAAAGAGGATATCACCTTTGGAAGGAGGGTCAGGTCTCTCTGGAAGTATTTAAGGGGGTTGCAAGGGCATGTAGGAAAAAATTAGGGAGGCCAAAGTTCAGTTAGTACTTAAATTGTAAACTTTTGTGTAGGGTAATAAAAAATGTTTTTACAAATATATTAATGGTAAAAGGAAGAGTAAGACCAGCCTTTGTTTCTTATTGGATGTGGGAGGGAACTTAGTGACTGCAGACGAGGAGAAAGTGGAAGTGCTTAATGCCTTCTTTACTTCAGTCTTTAGTGGGAAGATGGCTTGTCGTCAGGACAACTGTCCTCCTGGGCTGGTAGATGGTGTCAGGGGGCAAAATGGTCACCCTGCTATCCAGGAGGAGGCAGTCAGAGAACTGCTGAGCCACTTGGATGTTCATAAATCTATGGGACCAGGTGGGATCCATCCCCGGGAGACGAGGGAGCTGGCAGATCAGTTTGCAAAGCCACTCTCCATCATTTATCAACAATCCTGGCTCTCTGGTGAGGTACCAGATGACTGCAAGCTGGTTAATGTGACACCCATTCACAAAAAGGCTGGGAAGGAGGATCCTGGCAATTACAGGCCAGTTACTGACCTCAGTACCCAGTAAGGTAATGAAGCAGTTTATACTGAGTTTCATTATTCAGCACTTACAGGAAGGCCAGGGTATCAGACCCAGCCAGCATGGGTTTAGGAGGGGTAGGCCGTGTTTGACCAACTCCTTTTATGACCAGGTGACCCACCTGGCGGATGCAGGAAGGGCTGTGGATGTTGTCTATTTGGACTTCAGCAAGGCCTTTGACACTGTTGGCCGGGCCCAGAGAGTGGTGGTGAGCGGTGCTGCCTCCAGCTGGCAGCCAGGCACCAGTGGTGTCCCTCAGGGCTTGGTGCTGGGGCCAGCTCTGTTTGATATTTTTGTTGATGATATGGATGAGGGTATTGAATCTTTCATTAGTAAGTTTGCAGATGACTATAAGCTGTGAGCTTCCGTCAATCTGTTGGAAGGGAGGAGGGCTCTGCAGAGAGACCTGGAATGGTTGGATGGATGGGCAGAGTCCAATAGGGTAAAATTTAGTAAGTCCAAGTGCCGAGTCCTGCATTTTTGCCACAATAACCCCCTGCAACGTTACAGGCTGGGGTCAGGGTGGCTGGACAGTGCCCAGGCAAAAAGGGACCTGGGGGTTCTGATGACAGCAGCTGAAGATGAGCCAGCAGAGTGCCCTGGTGGCCAGGAAGGCCAATGGCATCCTGGCCTGGATCAGGAATAGCGTGGCCAGCAGGAGCAGGGAAGTCATTCTTCCCGTGTACTGGGCACTGGTGAGGCCACACCTTGAGTGCTGTGTCCAGTTCTGGCTCTCAATATTTAGTCCCTCAGTTTAGGAAGGACGCTGAGTGCTGTGTCCATCTCTGGCCCCTCAGTTTAGGATGGACACTGAGATGCTTGAGCACGTCCAGAGGAGGCAACGAGGCTGGTGAGGGGCTTGGAACAAAAACCCTGTGAGGAATGGTTGAGGGGGCTGGGGGTGTTTAGCCTGGAGAAAAGGAGACTCAGAGGTGACCTTATCACTCTCTACAACTTCCTGAAAGGTGGCTGTAGTCAGTGAGGGTTGGTCTCTTTCTCCAGGCAGCAGCTGACAGAGTGAGAGGACACAAACTGTGCCAAGGGAAATATAGGTTGGATATTAGGAAAAAGGTTTTCACGGAAAGAATAATAAAGTACTGGAATTGTCTGCCTGGGGAGGTGGTGGAGTCACCAACCCTGGAACTGTTTTAAAAAAGGCTGGATGTGGCACTCAGTGCCATGGTTTAGTTGAGGTGTTAGGGCATGGGTTGGACTCAATAGTCTTGAAGGTCTCTTCCAACCTAGGGATTCTGTGATTCTGTGTGATTCTGTAACATTATTGAGAGCTTAAATAGTAAGTGCCATCAAAATAGCTCAAAATATAAGAATGTATTTATATTACTTTTCCTGTTACCAAATGCTAGTCTTGTCTGTTCTTGTCTGATTTATTTCTACTTTTCTTTCCTGTTCCAATCCCTCACCCTCAGATATTTCAACTACTGTACAGGTTTGACCTGTCTCTCTTTCTAAATGATGTGCTACTCCTAATATTCATGAAAAATAATTAATTTTCACTTCTATACAGCTCTTATATTGCAGCCCTGTTATTTGAGTCCTATGAAAAATTCCTTTCCTCGCACCATTTTTTTGTGCTGCTCATCATTGCTTCCTTGGATATCAGAGCTACCCTCCTCTGAATGCTTTAGTCACTCATGAATAATGACATAAAAGCCTGGCAGTGCTTTAGAAGAAGAGACCTTTATTACACTTTTCTAACAAGCATTAATATTTCTAATACTCAGCAGTTTTCTGATTTTCTTTTGTGAAAGGATGAATCATGGCAAAATGGCAAAATGGCATGGGGTGTGCAGCTATTACTGCTTTCATTAATGCAGCTGAAATGCAAAGAAGCAGAACAATACATTTCCTCTGTGTCTGTCAGGAAATTTCTAGGTTTTCAACACCTCTTATCTGCTTTCATTGAGTTCATAAACCCTAATTAAAGCAAAAGTCTAGCATGATGGTCACATCATTTTTCCTGTCCATTATGCCTGAAAGACAGCAAGGCTACATATACATCAAATAATTTCCTTCTTCATGGGAAATATCATCAGATTTTTTTTTTCCCATATAACAAAAAATAAAATTATTAACAAAAAAATAGTTATTACCCTAGTTCTTCTTCATAAGGCTGTAACCCTCTGTGGTCATACCTGAATGGTATGGTCCCTAGATGCTGAAATTCATGGTGAGAGGCAGCAAAACAGGGGAGGAGGAAGGCAAGGCAGCAAAGTTAGTGCTTCATGGCAATCTAATGGGTCATTCAAAATACAAGTGTATACTCCCAAAGTGACTTGCTGATTTTTCTCTAAGGACACTTAGCACAAGCAGGAAAAGAAGACAGTGACCTGAATGCATTGTCTTAACAAAACCCTTGGTATGCTTTATGTACTACATGTACTCATTGACTGCACTCTGATTAATTCCCTGAGAACTTGTATTTAGTGTTTTCTCATTAAAAGTTAAGGGAATCTTCAAGTTTTACTATTCTTGGAAGGCAGTCAGTCAAATTTTTCTACCATGAAGGTTCAATTCAGGCCTCTTGGGGAGAACTCTGAAGCTACATATAAGGAAATGTAATTTGACTCTGAAAAAGCCTCCCAGAGAAGTTAATACAGAGGTACTTTGCAGACAGCTTAAGCCTTCAGGCACGTGACCAGAACAGCTTGCCCATGAACGACGAAAGTTCCTACTTTGCTTTTCCCAGCAGCAGTAGTCAATACGACTGCCTTCCAGGCAAAAGATTGTACTAATATGCCTGAAGGCAGGTCAATGCAGACAGACATATGTCTATAGAAGTCTAAACTCAAAGTATTCATGTTCTAGCAAGAAACTACTTCAGAATGCATCAAGACAGAGAATATATCTAAAGCAGATTTGTTAGCATGCACCCTCTCTGAGGCTTAATAGATCAATAGACAGTTTTATACTGTCATTTATAATGTATATAAGAACATCAAAAATGTACATCCATAAAATTGTTAGTTATTTAGAACTAAATTCCTTTTTAAGCCTCAAAAATTGGAAAAAATGGCAAATTAGATCAATAACAAAAACTGACACCTTCACTTTTCTAAGTGTAGACACATATGGTATCAGGTCTACAAACCAATCCTTTACAAATAATGTAATAAACCATCAAGCTTATTGATACCATTACTCTTGCAATTATCCTTTCTCCCTTTCTCCACAATGCTCTGAGCAGGGTGTGTGCAAAGAAAAAGGAAGTAAATAAGAAGGGCTCTCGCATTCCCCTTCCACGGCCCATAAAGATGTTTGTTGTCATTTAAGGTAATTTACCTTGTAAACCCATATTTCTAGAAGCTATTATGTAAAAGATAGATAAATATTTTTAATAGAGAAGCCAAATATCCTTGGTATCCAAGTATACTTTCCATTTATACCTAGTAGTAACTGAACTGGTTTTAAAAATATTATTTTTCAAACAGCAATCCTTCATTTGGTAAATACTTTTTTCCTATAAAAATAAATGATATATATTTATATCCCCTGTCAGACATCTTGTCTTGAAAAATAAAATATAATTTAAAGTATGTCACTTCAGAAGAAGCCTCATGGGAGGCACACTAAAAACCAACAAATATTTTTCTCAAGCATTAAAAATAGATTTTTTAGTATTTCTGTTTCCCATAGCAACACACTTGTTGACCTGCTTTAAAATATTTTGTCCATTTAACCTGATTTTTGATTTTCAAAATTAAACAAGAAAAGAAAATAATCATTACTGAGACCCAACTGAAACTTGATTCCTAAAAGGAGTCACTGAACACAAAGGTGCACAGGGGTAGGGGGGTACAGGGAGCATGTGTAAAATCTGTTTTATTTTCATATTTTTCAAGAGCAAGTTTTGTGTATGTATGTATATATATAAATGTAATGACCATATCAATGCCTCAATTTATTTTTGGCTTTTGTTTAAGTAATTATCATGCCTGCCTTATGTAACCATATATAGCTTTATCAGTACTAAAAGAACCCTAGAAAGTAATGATTAAACAGGTAGCTATAAACACACTGTAATGATGTAACTAAATATTAAAATGTGCAGCAATGAAAAAAGCTCATTTGGTCTCCTCAACTGTCTCATTGTAAAAGACAATCAAGTCAACATAGAGTTGCTCATATTTTCTCCAATAAAATGAACTGGGGTCTAACACATGAGATGAAAATGTATTTCTGGGCAACTGGCAGAAATTTTGAACTCTCACTGAAGTGAAAATTGAAAAAAAAAATTAACACAAGAGATGTTCTGTAATGGTATTGTCTCTTCCTGACTTCCCTTGTGATCCTGTCTTAAGAGAAAAATGCAACACAGAGTTGAGCTTTGACTCCAGCCTGTTCCTAGTCTCCCCTTGTGAAACACAGGGCACTTGATGTACATTTGTAAGACACCGGCTGGACCTTGGTGACCAGTACTGTGCTGTCCTTCAACCACATCCCGGAGGTTGTGCAAGAAATAGCTTTGTTTGTCTGAGATTTGTGGTCTCAGTGATCCCTGACAGCAACAGAGAATGATAAAAAGTCAACCAAACTTTTGTAAAACTCATATTTATATCTTCTGCAGGGTGCTCGGTGTCTCTCAGGATGTTCACCGATCTTCACTAGTTACAGCTGCATGTAATGTTGGCAGAAAAAGGTAATATCAGCCTTAGAGATATTTGAATGAAAATAGTGAATATCGGAATTCAGTGACCAAACATCCAGAATTCATGATGCGGCATCTGATATTGAAGTGCTCCCCATTTTCCCATGGTATGTCCACTTAGAGTCTGTGTATGCTGATAGTTATTAACAGCATTTGAGAAATCCCCATTTTTCCATTTTATCTTAAAAAACTTCCCTCCCTTGATATTTTACCTACTTTTCTACTGTTTAATCACAATTTATATACTTACTTTACATTCTGTACTCTTCACTGTTATTTATCCAAATATGCAGTTAGAGGTTTCAGTTAAATTTTGGTTGTATTTGGCAAACAGTACCTTCAGCTTCTACAGCACTTAGATGGCTGAAGAAGCATAGTTATTTTCAAATTCTTTAGACAATAATGGCACAAATAGATACCCCAGAAAATATTTAAGGTGGTAATTAAAAATATTAACGAATTTCTGTCTACAAAATTGTCTTTCAAAAGTTAGCCGTAAGGCTCTTATGTTATTAAGTAGCCAGAGACCCTCAGTAACAGTATTTTTTTAAAGTCTTATAAATATACTAAGAGATTATAAAGTTATTTTTGCTCTGCAGCAGTGTAGCAGACATGGCTGTAAGTGTAATGGAAATACACATTAGCATACCTAATCCACACTGTTTTATATTGGATTAAGATTTTTCCATCAATATAGTGTGAAACTAAAATGAGAAGTTCAATTTTCCGTTCATTAAAGAACCCATTTAGTTTATGATAGTGTTTGGGTATTTTTCCCCAAAATATTCTTCATTGATTTTGTTTTTTTCATTGCAACTGCAGTTTGATTTTTCAAGCAGACTCTAACATTTACCCACTAGAACTAAACTTTATGTCTAGGAAATTAATGCTTTGATAGTTAAATTGTAAGTAGACTTGATAGTCCCATGATAGCTCTTGAAGAGGCACATTACAGACGTCAAAAGCAACTGTTTTGTAAAAATAAAAAAGCTAATCTTCAATGCAACCTAAGAAATATTCTTCTCCCTTTATTAATCTGCAACAAAACTTCAGTCATTACACTTGCAGCACACTTTCCCCAAATAGACATCTATTCTTGACATTGGAACTGGTTCAATTCTACCTGCCCTCTTAACAATTGTACTGTCAGGTATCCTCTCTATTTATTAACAAATAACTTGGGCTCTGGTAGTCAGGAACCTGGTAAGGAATTTAAACCACGTAACATCACATGGTTTAAATGCAGCTTGGTAAAGATGTAGTTTATAAAAATGTTATGGATTATGGACAGAAAGTTGAAAACACTAAGGAGGAAGGGAAACTATTTTTAAAAGAAATGCTATATCTGCAAAAGAATTTTAGGATGCACTTTCCTGTTTTTCTGTAATATGCATTAAAGTTAACTTTAGTAAGCATGATGTATAATACGAATTACTATATTTTATAATGCTTCTGCATGTCACACGCAAATTACTGCTTTCCAATCAATAGGCATTTTAAAACACAATTGATATTCTGGAGCTCTAATTTGTGCTATGGATATTATATATTCAAATCATAGATATAAGCTCTGGAGAAACAATTACAGTATATGCTGCAAATGCATATTAAAAGGCAAATCACATTAAGAACCATGCTTTAAAAGAAGACATAACCAAGGCTTCAATTTTGCACCTGCAGTAATTTCCAGAATCAACAGGGTGGTCACATAATTGCAAAGCAGATGATTGCATTTGTTGCAACTGTTGAGATAGTTAATTTTCAGGTTCAGTCATCCAGTTACATATTTAAATGCTGTAATTTTTGTCAACAATTGTTAATGCATACAAGATTGCCAATACAAAATTTATTTTGCTTTTGCCGACTGGACCTTAATGTTTTTGCACTATATTGTCTTTAGGTACATTGTCGGTTGAAAGAAAGGGGGATACTTGTAATGATATAAAAAAAAAGAGATTTAGTATTTTGATCATTTTTTAAAAAGAAGAATATGCATTTCTGGTTAAATACCAAATTTTTCTTTATTGCATTTAGGTAAGCTGAAAAACATGGGGTTTGATATATAAGAAATACTTGGGGATGCGGGGGGTTAAAATTGTGTTAAAGTTACTGACAAAATTTTTTCTTCCACATGTCCTAAGTTGGAATTTTCTTAGACCATTTTAACTAATTCCATTTCACCCCACAAACTTACTAGTTGCTCTTAGACAACTGACTGTAAGAATGTTATCTCCACAGACCAACTCTGGTGTGTTGAAGGTGCTCACTTCTGTGCTGTATACAAAAACTCCTGTGTGATCAACAGACATTCTCCAGTATCCCTTCCTCTGAGACAGTTCTGCACATAACCTACACAAAATCTCAAAATGCCACCTTAAATTCATCAGAAGGTTTAGACAAAATGTTCTGAAGCTTACTGAAACCCTATTTTTTAGTGAAACTTGTCTTCGTTAGAAAATTTCCAGCCAAAACCTCCCATTTCATGTTATCCGACCTTTGAGTTGCCTCTTGCAATATTTCTTCAATAGTTGTAAATGTTATAACTATGACGATGAAAGACTACCCAGTGATTCTCTACACTCATGCTTTTTAGCAACCGATAAATGGATTACCTACCTTTGTAAACAGATTGGTTATTCTGAATAGTTTTGTCTTGGTCTTCCACACGACCAAACCACAGACTTACTTAAATGAAACATGTTAACAAGAATATTTGAGTTTTTTGTGTTTGCTAGTTATTTGCAGCTACCAAGCCATAGCTCAGCTACAGAAAGAGGAACATGACCTCTTGAGGAGAAACACTAAATGCAGTGATTCTGCAGTTTAGGGATGGAAGCTTGCCACACCTCAATGGTACACTTTCTAAAACAGATCTAAGAGGTCTTTATGCCTTAAATCCGTTTTTTACACAGATGGCTCTTTTAAGCCATGGATATAGATGATTTATGAGTATTCAAAATCTTTTGTTATTGTCAAATGAAAAAGATCACATGAACTGCCTACTCAGATGTCTCTGGCCTTCAATTTAGAATTAAAACTCGAGGTTGAGAATAAGCAAAGTACTGCCAGCACAGATTAGCTGAGGTCCCATATATGTTTAGAGATCATGACCATCACAAAAAAAAAAGTGCAATAATCAGAGAATTGTGAATGGCTATGGAGTTTGCTTATTATCCAGAATAAAAATATTTTAAAGCAGTCAAAAGTGTTCAGAAAAATGATGACTAAATTACTATCATCACTCAGGGTAGGATTTAGCACACAGATTAGGTCACAAATGGGTATCTAGTTATCTAGTTGATTTTATTAATGTTGCAAACAGTGATGCCTTAAGTTTTAGTTTTCATATTTTCAGATTCTGTGCTGCCTAGGAATGTAGTTCTGAGCCTCCTATTAGGTGCCAGTCAGCTCTCTTCACAGAGTAGGCAGACAAAACAAATGCTTTTCCTGCTGGAGACTGAGGACAACTTTCAGGCCCAAAAGCATAAACAACGGTGGACTAAAGGGAGGAACAAGAAGGATGGGACCTCACAACCTGAAGCTATAACTGGACAATTAAACCCCAATATGCAAATGGACCAAAACTTATAAAAATGTAAGATCTCGTGACCAGTCAGCCATTTTTGTGATCATTCTTGGTCCACCCTGGGTGCAGCCTTGGTCCGGCTCCTGTCTTGCCCAAGGTGGATCCCGGAGGCCTTTCAATTAATACCAACTTCATTCTCCAGCTCTGTCCAGTGTCTGTTTCAGGTCAGCCTGCTAAGGCATCAAGAGAATCTCACAAGCTGTTTAGCTGATCAGCCACCCAAACACAGGACTGAGTTTCCCAGAGGCACCCGTTGTCATTGTAAGCACTGTGAGATATGCACTTGGGCTTCAATTAACTCTTCCTTTCAAAAAAATTAGAATCTGTAGCTTTAATATTGTATCTTTTAGCCACATAAGTATGATTCATGTCTCAAAGGGTCAAAGATGGCACCAAATTGTAATACTCTGGAATCTCACTTTAAATTGCTCTTTTACTGAACTGAACTGCTGAGCTGTTACTGGCTGAATTGCTCCTTAACCATCACTGATTATGTTGAATATCATGAGGGTAACTTCCATTCAAGAATGCACTTTGTGTCATTTTAGGTGCTCTAAGTTATCTGTAATGTCTTCTTGGATGCAACACCTATAGAAGAGCAAAACCCCAATAGTATGGCAGATGGAAAGATTCTTGAGTGAATTGCAGTTGACAGTATTTAACTAATTTACAAATGAGCTGATGTCTCAATCACATGTGAATATATCCATACAGACATCTTCATCTGTAAGAAAAATCTGTGTCATGAGCTTTTTGGAGTATGCTTTTTTTTTTTTTTTTAAATCTGTGAATTTTTATGGAATTCCTTTACCTGAGGTGAAGGCAGCTGTGCTTAGAAAATGGGACCAGCATCCTGATGAATATAAAGACCTGATCTTTAGCTGGTGTGGATACATGTAGCTTTAGTGGCTTTGATATTGATCTGGAAGCAGTCTGAGCTATGAGAAAAGCACTCAGTGTTGTCTGAGGTCTGTATTCTGTGATGCTAAAAAATGCAGTCTGTCATATGGCAGAATCAATTATCCTTAAAACCCAAAAAAGAAAACAAAAAATTTGAATTGTCTTTCACTTAACTTTTTTAACAGCATTTGCATACAAAGACATAGTTCTTTAATCTTTCATAAGTATAAAATCAGGTATTTCTTGGAAAGATCTGCCTCAGAATTATTTGAAATTAGCTAATTTTTCAAAATATTAGAAACCAAAAGATAGGAAGTGCAATTATGAAAAAATATTTTTTAGAAAGCAAGATGTTTAGGTTTTACTATTTAGGAAAGAAAGTAATAGCTAATTTTGCAATTAGCTATGTTGTTGATTTTCTAGTCATTATATTAGCTATGTGTTGTTGATTTTCTAGTCGTTGTAAGAAAGACCTTGATATCTCTCCACTCATAATAATAATGGCATTTACTCTTAATATTATAGCTCTATTTTTTCAGCTGCAGAACCTCAGTAAAAATGAATACATGAAAGATCTGAAGTGAATCCTTTTTCTTTTTTGTAATATCTTCTTCATATGCCCCTGAGTGCATTATTTGCCTGTTTCTTTTATAGAACATTTATGAGTATGAATAAACAAAGCAGTTTTGAATTGATTATTGTGGGTTTATTTTGTTTTTTTATAGACTTGTGCGGGTATGAAAAATAAGTGCATGAGATGGATTCACATTTTCCTTCAAAAGAAAAAGCCCACATTTTTGTACACTCTTTGAAGCAAGGTTTTGTGTATTTGATAAAGCTACTGAGTATGGTACAGACTAGTGACCTGAATCATTAAATGCTGTCAAAAAGGAGCAATATTTTTCTAGCAACATCAATCAAATGGTAATGCCCTCTGACATTATTCCTAAAGGACTTTGGAAACTATAGCAGACAGCTATGGGATGTTTTATTATTGTACATGAACTGTTGAGCAGAATTTTTGAGTAGGCAAAGGGATTACATGGTAGACCATAAACACAAATCTTATTTTAATAATATTTTATATATATATAACTATTTTGGATTAGAATTTCATTATTTTCATGTAGAAGCTGGATAGGAAATGTAGCAAAATCTTACAGTTTTTCTCCAGTCTCTGGGATCAGAAAACACCAAACAATTAGACTGCAGCTTAACCCTCACATTGAAGGTCGGTACTTCATAGAATTAATGATTTCTAAACTAAAGTGCTATGGCCAGGATAGAAATGCTTTTAACTCATTAATTAATAAAAATATTAATTAACTGCTGAAGACATGCCCCAATTTTTGCTCGGTGCTAAAGTTTTTCTTGGTGCCACTCAAATAAATACAAAGTCAGAGATAGCAGCAATGACAGCTTTCAATTTTTCTGACTTTTTCCAACTCTTCGGCTCGGTCCAGGGCTGAGGTGGTTTCTAATTTATACCAGCTGAAGGGCTACCAAGACCTTGCCTTTCTTCACCTCTGGCATTTGTTCCAGAAACAACTAGAACTGACATGTCATAAAAAACTTTCAATATCATCTTTACAGCCCCAGAGAGAACCCTCTGCATTCTAGGATGCCCAAGCACTACCCAAGGGCATTTTCCTGCACTTAATTTAAGCAAGTGGACTAGGAGCTAAACCCAGTATATTTTTTTACACCAGAAAAACTTCAGGTTATGAAGAAGTTTGATCAATACTGTAATAAAAATTTTACCCCTCCAAATATAATTTTTGCCTATGATTACACTTCTTTTTTTTTTTTTTTCTTTCTTTCTGTAAGATGAGACATAACTTACATTTATGACACCTATATATATATGTAATTGGAAACCTGGCTGCCACAGGAAATGGTGTGTCATGAGACAGTTAATTTTACATTCTATTTTAAGTGTAATAAAAATTCTCTTTCCTTTATGTGGTCAGAGAATGTCCAAAAGTGCTGTCTTTACTATAGTGAACTTCCATTGTTAGTGGAGTAGTGAAAAGAAGACTGACACCAGAAAACTCCTGGGAAAGAGAAACATAGAGCCTGGGATCACAAAATGGTTATGAAAGCATGTAACATCAACATTTGAATGATTTTTACCCCTACCTTGTTTAAATCTATTAACTGCTGATTAATTCTACTAAATTTGTCAGGCTGAGGTATTTTAGGAATGGCTTAGATAGCCAGAATTTGAATAAAAAGAACAAAACTTAGTGCTGAACAGTGTTTTGGAATTAAGCAGGACTGGATTTTTTTTATTACAAATTTGCAATAAATTTCATTAATTCAAACAACTATACAATAATAATTAATTTCTTTAAAGTGGTCTCAAATATCTGTATATAAATGTTGTCTGAAAATGGACATAGTTACCATTCAAACAAAAAAAAACCTGCTTTGAAACAAGACATTTTTTAATGATCAAAATGTCTACCTACAGTCTTTCTAGAAAATCCTTTTTATTTCACTACACCTGAAGCCATGGAGCACTGCTATAAAATGAGGGTAAAATGCAACTACCTGTGAAAGTTAAAAAAAGTACAATGCCTACAAAATGCTTTTTTGCTTTATAGTAAACGGTCTTTTATTCAAAGCATAATGTGTATTTTGAGACAGGACTAAAAATCTCAATAGGAATTTACCACGCTTTTGTGTTTGAAATTTTATAGGAATGAATATTTTAAAAAATTAATAACAGCATACAAAATGAATGACAAAATCTACAGTTCTTAGCATTGCCATTTAGTGACAATTATGTAACTATTCAACTTTTTTTTTTTTTTCATTTTTCTGTGGGTTTTGTTTGTTTGTTTGTTTCTTTTGTATACTAGTAGGTTATTAGTGTGAGTATGGTAGCTCTGGAAAAGTTCAAAGAGTCAGCTTTTTAAAAAAGGTTATAAGAGTCTGGTCTTTTTTATGTAATTCCATAAAAGAAGGCTAAAATGCTTTAGGGAATATCCTTCTTGGTATGAACATGAATAATTCCCATTAGCCATTCTGGCAGTGCAGTATATGCACAGAAGAGGGAATAGATCTTTTATGATGACTTAAAAAAAATAAAAAACAACCAACAAGCTTGTCATTGCTTGTCTGCTCCATAGGAAATTTGCTACTTAAAGTGAATCAATTCTGACACAGATTGTTAAAGTAACATTGGTAAATAGATGGAAAAAAAGAAGAATTTTGTATCTTTTTTATACAAGCTTTAGTAAGCTTATTTTACTGTGAGTCCTATAAAATAATTATATACTACTCTGATGATAAAAAAATAACTTATTGAGAAATCATTTAATAAATGTATACATATATGAGGCTATTCTGCAAGTGAAATTGAATAAAGGTTTTACTGAATGTTGTCAGAGAATGTTTAAGTTGAAAGAAGAGAATTCAAAGTTATTGAATGGGAGAGCCCTTTTCCTACTCTCACACCAAGTTTGTCCATTCCCTGAAACATACTTTGTATATTCTTTAGTAAAATATTGCTTTGATACAATATAAACAATGCCATGTTTTCATGTTTGCTGTCTTGAAGTTTACCATTTGAAAATAATATCTATATCCTATTTTATCCACATTTTAAAAAATAATTATTCTATGTTATCAAATGACTGGATTTAAAAGCAATACCAGCTGCTTTCTCATGAAAATTTGCATTAAATGAAGACCACTACTTTTACTAACTTGCTTATGGTTTCCAGTTCAGTTGTAATGAGTCAAATCTCTGACTTCAATTTATATGCTTGATTTGGTTTTTAGTTCTGTCTGGCTTTCTTGATACTAAGTCTGTATGTGCAGGAATAAATTTGCTTATTTGTTTCTAAAGTCACCCTGGATCTGCTGTACAATGAAACGGTAAAAAAAGCATGAATAGTCATAACCTGCTACAGCTCTGCCTGTTTGTCTCAGAGGACAGACTTTTTCTGGTGGTAGTACAGCATTAACAATCTAGGAAACATTATAAAAGAAAGAATGTGCCTTACAGGCATGTTTCAAAATAAGTGTCAATCAGATTCTTATGTAACTGTTGCAAATTTCTATTCAATTGTTTTACGGTAGTTTTTTTTTTTTAAGGTAGTCCAGGAACGTCATGAAATGTTGCCACTGGCTATGTAGTGAACTTCCAGTTATGTCTTTGTGGGTAATGATAATCTGGAAGGGGAGATGCCTCTTTTCTTTCCTCGATTTTAACTTTTATATGAAGAAAGAAAAAGGAAGAGAAGGATACGTTAGCATCAAGAAAAAGAAGCAATAAGAAACTTTTCTTAATGCAGATGTGGAACGGTATTTTCTTGCTCCGTTTTTAATGTTTCAATAGAGTAGTGTGAAACTGTACAGGATTATGAAGAAAAGTTAAAACTGAGTAATGGGAAGAAACTATTAAAGCTAACTAGGAATAGGTCAAAATTAGCATATTTTGTATCTGAGGAAAGACAAGTAACAGCATGGCATTTCAGAAGCAGTCAAAATTTGACAGGTAGTAAACCACAGACTAAACTCAGAAAGAAAAGAAAATCTTATTTAGAATTGTTAGCTTTATAATGGAAATTTATTATGGATCACCCATTAAGCTTCATCATTTGAAAACCCAAAAAAAAAAAATCTTTTAAGAACATAATCCCATTTGCCTTTTTCAGATAAAACTTCCCTTGACCTCAATGTCTGGGAATATCTTAAATAAAAATTTTCACTGTCTGACCTATTTATCTTGCTATATGCTAGCAAAGCATGCAATTGAACTGGACTTCTCATCTTTCTCCCCATTAGGATCACAGAACAATTTGGTTCAAATACATTAGCAAACAGTTGTTGCAAAACAAACAATAGAGAGTTATACTTATGGACTTCTGAATGTCAATGTGAAAATACTGCATATTTAGGAGCTGTCTCCAAACAGACCCTACAATGGCTTACCGTTATTTCTACATAAAATCCTAAATGCATTTCCCTTAGGTGCTAGCACCTCAGCTTTCTCCTCACAAAGGCCCCCACAGTTTCCAGTGTGCCAGTGCCATGCACCCAGGACAACACGTAATAAAACTTAAACAGCTATAAAAATGGTGGGACTGAGAAAGATGCAGTGATGAAGCTTACAGGCAGACTAGGAACAAAAAACAAGTCCTCTTTTTATGTTTGGTGTATTAAAAAGGAAAACAGCAATAAAAGATTTACATAAGAGGCAACCAAAGTAATTGAAGACTAGTAAGTGCTGGTGGCTGTTTTTAAATCAATTAAAAATGCATCTGTATGTGCTAGGAAATAAATGTGTTTCTTCATAAGCCCAGATGGAAGCAAACGTCTCAAACACAATGAAGACAAAATAAAGGAGAAAGAACATACAAAACTCCTCATCAAGAAGATCTGTGGACCTTTTTTTTTGTTCTTCTAAAATTCTCTTGGTTTCCACATTGACTTGGTCTATACTTCTGTGTTCTTTAATAGGATAGTATTTTATTAATGGTAGATAAATAACTAGAACATATTCCCTAGCATATTTTGTAATTATAATATCTGTGAGGATGAGAGAAATAGAAAGAAACCCTCTTTTTTTTGGAAAACTAATAGGAATATTTAGTTTTCATGTTTATTGGAAAAAAATTAAAGCTAGGAATATTAGGATAAACATTATGATATGTGAAAAAAAAACAAGCTATGACTTGAAATATTTTTATTTTTCCCATCAAAAATAACTCTTTATGGCCTCATCAGACCTTTCCCTTTCTGGCAACTGTGAGAGAGCAAAGACTGGTCAGGATGTGTTCACAGTCAGACACCTTGTGACAGCTACCTTCTTATGTTTTAGGCCAAGTGATTTGTTTAGATTCATCCAATCCCTTTGCTGATAATAAGACACAGCTCTATTCTAATTTTATATGCCTATCTAAATAACAATATTATTTATTGTTCTGAATCCTTAATTTTTTTATTACAAATTGCATTCCATCAAATTACCTGTATTAAATATTTCTGTATTAAATATTGATGCTGTGCCGGAGTCTTTCAGCCAGCTCAGCCACGGTGGCACGGTGCCATGAGTGGGACACGTCCCCCGAGTGGGCAGCGGGAGACATGGCTCGGAGAGCTTTGCTCTACGGCCCGAAGGTCTCTAGATCGGCGCAGGCTGGGCCAAGGAATGGGAGGGAGGGCCTCTGTCTGTGACCCAGAAGGGTTTATTCTCCTCAACAGCCAGGGACAGACTGGACCCCGAGCACCGTGCGCCATAGGTTATAGACGTACAGGCTACGGCGCATATATATAAACATATAACATAAACACTTATACCTGCCCTGGGAGGTCCCAGGGGCCGGTAACGAGTTCTGACCAATAGGGAGAGGATGTGGGAGGAGAACAAGGAGGAGTTTCATACTTTAGGGACCAATGGGAGAACAGCGGGGAGAAAACAAGTCACATGAACCAATGGGACCTGGATTAGGGGAATCCCCAGGACGGGTTTCAATGGGGATTGGTCCAGGGAAAGATTGACCTAGAACATTCAGGAAAAAGGGTTTGGGTTGGGTACAACGGACAGCTCAGGGGGCGGAAACAACCTTTGGGACAAAACCATTAACTTGGAGAAACAGGGGGATACTGAACAGTCCATTAACAATGAAACTCAAACAAACTACAACAAAATACATAATGACAGTCTATCAAACACATGACAAGTGCCTCCTTTCTCCAGGAAATTTTTGGGAATAAATTGTTTCATTTAATAAGTTTTTCAAATAGCTAAATATAAACTCTATTCCTTTTTATTTTTTCTAGATAATAAGCAGTTGCTGTCCAAGTCTGCCATTTCAGATTTAACATTTTTCTTGAGCTGTGGTTTGCCATAGATTATACATTAGGAATGATGAAATCTGAAAACAGCAACAACAAAAGCCAAAAGTTTCTTTTTGTATTTCTGAACTATGAAATTAATATAAATTATATTGTGACGTCTACCATAGTATAGAATATGTAGAGACGTCCAGTGCTGCCTCTGGAGGAAAAAGCTTCCGGAAGGTAGCAGACTGATGTTTATGTGAATTTTCCAACTAAACAAGCTCAGAAAAAGATTCTATTCTTATTTTAAGCCTGACTTGATAGTAATCATACAATGTTACTTTTGGAGTTTACATGCCTTTGGTTAGGCAATTTCCATCCATAAAGCCTATGTTTTTGGGAAAAAAAAAAAAAAAAGGCTTAGTGCAGGAATAGATTTTTGTTGTGATCAATAGTGATTCATTCCTGAGGCATGGCTTCTCTCCCATCTCTCGTGTCCCTCAGGTTTCTGTCAGAATCAAGTAGTTTTAAATCCTACGGCAGATATTGATTAAGAGGTGGTGCAAGCAGAATGGTTTCTCTCCATATATCCTTAAATATTTCACTGTTGGTTGTGATTTCTGGTTTTGCATTTAAATTATTTTAGGTATTTAAAATGTAAAAAAATATGACATATAACTAACAAAATAGTCTAAGAATATTGATCTTTATAATTACTTTATAAATCACACTTAATTCATAATTAAGTGTTTAGTTGCCATCTTCTCAATATGCTTGGAAGACCATCAAACGTGTTCCAGCCTGGCTTTAGATCAGATTCAGCTGATCGCCATTTTTACCTCTGTCTTTACCTTTTTCCCATGTGTAAAGGGAAATAGCTGCCCAAATGATGCTTTCTTTTGCTTTGTTTAAAAGCCTGAGAGAAAATCAAGCTGCCAATGGGCAAATAAGGTTCTTCTGCCACGAGGTTAGCAAGCAGTTACTGAGAAAGACATGGGCAGCTGCCAGCACCAGGAGGGCGTTTCTCAGCACGTGGGGGAATGATAACTGAGAAAAGTGTCCTGAATCAAAATTAAGGACATAGATTTAGAGGCAACATTCCTATATGAAGGCTATGCAGACCCTCTACAAGCTATTACTTAAATACTGAGGGTTTTCATATACTTCATTCTAAGAGCTTATATTTTCTACCTAGACACAAATTCTGTTTCCCTAGTACTGCAATTTACTTAAATTGATAGCTAAATATGTATGTCTTTTGATTGTGCCATTCTGTTTCTTGGATAGTATTTAGATAATCTAAAATCTATAACTACTTCGATGTACCAAGTATGCTTTATCTAATTAAATTCTACAATATTTAGGTATCATTGTGCATGCAGACTGATTGTATGTATGGAGAAGACACATGGATAAAAGAATTTGTGACTAATATTATATTCAAAATTAGTAGCTTTCATTCTACAATGTGTTAACATCCATCAAACTAAATTAATTAGTAAAATTTTAATGGAATACAAGGGAAACATATGTGTTACAGTGCCACAGGAGATATTATCTCTCTCTGAAGCTGGGTTTGTATGAAAACAGGAAAGACCTTTAATAAAGGGAGGACTTATCTAGCAGTAATCATAGAGTAAGACAAGAAGGACATTCATTCTACTGCAAATATTTATCAGAACTGTCTGCTTCATTCTCCATGGACAACAAATGCTTTTGAGAATTCTCTGTGATCCATGTGTAAACTACCAGCTTCCCACTTCCCATTGCTATCAGTCAGATTCTTCTACATCTCAGAATCAAGCTCAATGGCAGTAGCTTCAGACCTTTTATTCTGTCAAGAAAAAAAAAGAGAAAAGATATGTTTAGCTAATTTAGAATATGCTTTCATGAAATGAACCCAATTAACCTGCTTGTAGTACATTTAATTTTAAATTGCAAGATTTTTCAGTGAAGCCTGTTGCTAGTTGAAAGTTCTGTATTCACTTGGGAAGTATCAAAAAGTGCTTAGGTTTGCTTCATAATAAGTCCTAAATTCACATTAAATTGCTTGTTTAAGTCTTCTTCAGCTATTTCTTACATTAAAATAAATCTGAATTAAGCGTATGAGAAAATAAAAGAGCATTTTTTTCTTAATCCTTTTCTGTTCTTCATTATCCATGGACATTAATGGAGTTTTAATTTGTGTAACACCAAAGTTTTACACTTCATTAAATCTCTGTGCTGATAATTACGGGCCTTATTGATTTCCTGTCTTTTTTAGGTATTCAAGAGCTCTTTAGGGTTAGTCTCCCCCAAATTGTTTTTCTCACATTGAGATGAGATTGTTAATCTTTCAAAAGAGAGGTTGAAAACATTTAAGCTTTCTGTAACACATTCTCATGTCTTAACCATGTTACAATTAATTAGATGAACTCACACAACTTTTTCCTATGCATCAAATAATTCAGAATTTTCTGTGATAATTCTTCTATAGCAAAAGATTAGGAAACCTCCCAGTGGTCTCACAATATGCAACAGGGTACATTTGCAGCACAACAATTTAGTTTTTCCATTAATTCAGAGGAAAATAACCCAAGTAGACAGATAAGGATTGCACAAGGATTAATATTCAAAACCGAGGAAAGGATTGAAACTGCTAAAACAGAATGCAGACAGATAACATAAAAATAAAGCCTAAATATAAAGCACTGATCTCTTTTAGTTTATTGATGACCTAATCGTGTAAGTCTCTAAACTCACTAGGCAGGCCTGATTTGACCTACAAGCTCCATGGAAGTGCAGTTCCATCTGCATGTAGCTCTGGAGCAAACCAAACCCCAGCATGATGGAAACTAAACTAGTCAGCAGAATGTGAGATCCAAAAACTTGACAGAATATTTGACAGGTATTTTTTTTGGAGGATTTATAACTTAAAGCATATTGACAAAACAAGAAATGTAACAGTGCTGTAGCATGGAATATTTTTGCCCCTTAAATCTTCCTGGGATTTTATATTGTCAGATTATAGTTCAAACTGTATGGAATAATTTTCCATTTTTCCTAATCAATCTGGAAACCTTTGTAATAATGTAACATATATAGGCAAGAAGAAATAATAAATAAAAGAACAAAGGAAACAAACAAACCACTAAAATCTAGCAAATAGCAAGGAGGGTCATCTCTGGACAGACAGGAATGTCAGCTGTCACAGAAGAGTCAATTGCTTGCATATGGATTCCATCTGAAATGATTTTATTGCCTCATTTCTGTTACTGTGTGTCCTGGTTCTGGCCAGAACTTGTCATTAATTTTTTTTTGGTAGCCAGGAGGTGACATGGCTAGGACCTGGAGGTTATTCCATACCACCTCACCTAATTTTCTGGGGTAGCACGAAGTCACTCCATAGTGACCGCGTTTTGATACATAACACAACCATTGATTTTTTATTGAGACTAAATCACAGCACATAAAAGCAGTATTAGATATGCCAGTATTCAGGATTCATTTGCCTTTAGGTCTGTACAAAACGTTATTTAATATTGTAACACATGCAACTTTATGGAATCAGTTGACATTGTACTACTCATTGTATTACAATTATGTCTGATGCCATTTGTCCAAGGCTGCCTATCAAGGTTCAGTAGTATTAGAATATCAGCAGTTTATAAATAGCCCCTTGCAGTCCAATATTCAATTCTTGTCAGTCACAGTAACAGGCAAACTTACTGGAAAATCTGAAGAGGCTGAAGACTGAGCAACAAGGGAAGACAAAAACTTTGGCCTCTTCAGATTAGTACAGTTATCAACTTAAATCCCACAACTGTTCAAAAGAAATTCTCATTCTAGAGCAATTAGAAATTATATAAATAAGAATACAGATATTTCTGAGTGTTAGTAGTAAGAACTGAACAAGACCAAAAGATTATTTGATCTTCAAACCAAGGGTATGTTGAGTTCTACATAATATAGTATTAAAAATATCAAGATTTTTTTTTATGCAACAAAATTATTGCTGTTTTCTTCTCTACAAATCACAGGAAAAAATAAAATATGGATTCCTTCTAAATTGAAGGTTTGGATTCCTTCTGAATGGATTCCTTTTGAATAGACTTTTCAGATGGGAAAAAATAATTTTTTTTTATCAACAGAATATCTGCATAACTTGCTGCTACAAAAAGTCTGCTAGATTTCCTCTATTATCAGAAACCAAAACACACAAAATAATTCTACCAGGGAATCAAGTTAGCATGACAAGACTCCAGTAATGCCATATTTACTATTAATTTCAAAAAACTGACAGGTGCTCATCTAGAAAATATTTTTTAAGGGGATTATTGTCAAGTTATTATTTCTCCACTGTTCACCTACAAAAATCTTTTAAAGATAATATTACAAGATTACGTAAAGTCAATGGATTGCCACACTTCCTATTCCTTTTCTACGCATTAAGATAAGTATCCTCACAAATTTGGGAATTAGATTGTCCCAAAATATACATTTATAATGAAATACACATTGTATATCTAGAGAGTCATTATCCTACAATTAAATATATAAATAATGTCTGAACACTTTTCCTAGTATATTCTCAAAAATCAGAAATAGATTGTTTTAGCTATAATTGTCCGGGTACTGCTTTTCCTCCCTTTATTAATGAGAGATACTACGTCTTTTCTTTACCTTATCTCAGTGTTTTCTTTCTTTCAAGGATCTTTCTAATCTTTGTAAAGCCTTAGAATAAAAATTAAGAGATAATTTGGGAGTTTTTTTCTCCTCCAGAATTTGTGGCTAAAATGAGACCCTAATCTTTCCGTAATTGATTAGATTTGGTTTAATATGTTCTTTTTTTTTTTAACTTCTATCCTTTCATTTTTTTTTTTAATTCATGCATTTGTGTTGATTATCTTGTCCTAACATTTTCTGTAGAAAATAATGGGAAAAATATTCCTGTAATTTTTTTAACTCTTCAGATTAGTCTGCTTGAATGTTCTTTCTCCCTGATAGGCAATACGAGACTTTCTTTTTCTCTTCTTCTTAGCATGTACTCTATTATAATCTCTAACCTCCATGGTTTTAATGTTCTCAGAGATCTGTAACTCTTTACTCTCCTTAACCTTTCTGACTTTATCCTTACATAAATACTTGCCCTATATCTTCATACTCATCTTCAGTAATATATGATTGCTTCTATTTTGTGAATGACCTTTTTGATTTCAGTGCCATCAAATTACAACTGAATCAGTCAAATATACCTCATCTTATGCTTTACTCTTGTCTGTGGGCTGAATTCATTAACTTTTGTAGTCATAAAACTTTTTAGTGAGTGTCAGTTTACTGTATTCTATTTTGCTGCCAAGCTTTTCGTCAGAGAAATTAAATATTTGACTTATTGAGGTCAGCTTTTCAAAGTTTATTATTTTCCTTTTCAACCCTTTTTCTTGCTAAGTACTTTCATAAAAATTACTTTCAGTCTTCAGGTTCTTATGTTCCTCCATTTTTAAATCAGAAAAAAAACAATTTAGCTGATATTATCTCTTTATAATTGCCTTCACTCACTGAACCGAACTGTTAAATTACAAAGAATTTCCCATGTCAGTGAATTTAGTATACTACACTTGACAAGCCTTACAACTGCTGACCAAAACTGGTCCATCTCAATCTTAAACAGCTTCATTTGAGAAAGTTGTTATAAACCTTAGCTTCTTGTAATTTACAACCCAACTGCTTACTGTAGGCATTAAAATCATGTGCCAGTTTCATTCTTCATTCTATTTGTTTTTGTCTTTCATGTTGCCTGCTTATTCTCTTAAAATTATCTAACATTTTAAGAATATTCTGAGCTGTTTACTGTATTTTTCAAAAACAACATTTAAATATTGGTTCCAGCTAGGCTGTCAAAATTTGTGTTTGTATCATCTTGTGTCTCTAGAAGTAGAGTTGAATCAACAAGAAGATTGGATTCAAGTATGAAGTTACATTCCCATTATTAAGGAAGTTTAAGATCTGGGTTTTGGTAGTACTTGAATCTTTTGCTTCAGTCAAGGTCATCTTGTCATTAAAGTCATTAGTCCACTTGCATTTGCTCCACATTTGCATGGGTGTTACTGTAATCAAATGTCTTATAGAAATTATCTGCTAATGAGTAGAGAGACTTTTGGGGTCATTTCAGATAAATATTTTCCAATTCTCCAACAATCATGATGGAAAATGCTACTACATTAATTTTTTGCATTTAATATATGTGACTGGGGGGAATAGAGAATAAACTTTAACTCATTAGTTTACATAACTGCAGTACTACAGGGATAAAATTTCTTGTATAGCATTAAGTACTAAATGAAAAAAAGGAAAGAAGTATTTATATTAAATCAAAAAATACAAATAGCTACATTCTTACATTTTACATTTACATTTTAATTCAACTGTCTCAGCTTGCACTAAATTAGCACCTGTGGGAAGATTACATCAGCATCTCTTTCACACCAGCTGAAAAAAACTCAACAAAGTTATTTTTACTATCAAGCATCGTAGCACAAAATAAACAAATATATAAATATTGTACAATATGCCAGTATTTTATCTCCTACAATTTGAAAATGGCTCTACACTCCTCATGCATAAGCACTTAATATGTATCCTCAGTTTTGAACTTTTAAATGTCATTTACTATTTTGCATTTTGGAAAATTGTCCTTAGTGGAATCAGAATCAAACATACAATGTTTTCCAGACGAAACTTGCACTTTATAAAACTTTAATAATGGTTTATAATTATTGTCTTTTCCTGAGTGATTTCTTGAAAGTAGTGGGTTGTCTAAAGTGTATATGATTTGCTCACAAGATAGTGTTTCTGGGAAATCCAGGGAAAAAATACTATGAAGAAAAGTTGGCTGGTTTTCCAGTCCATGGGACTTCAAGTTTTCTTGCTGAGACAAAATGACCACACAAGAATACCTTCTATTGATCAGTTCAGTGTTGGTCTATACTGCCTTGTATTCTGAGCTCCAGACCACTTCAGAGTGAGGAAAAACTGTCAGGACCTTAATGCCAGCTCCAGTCTTCTTTCAGGTGCACTGCCTGGAACAGGCATAAGTAAAGCCAGCTGTGCAGCCCAATACATAGCATAGACTTTTAGTTTGGAAGCCTTGTACTGGGCACAAATGGCAGGGTCAGAGGAGGTTGAAGGGACTGAGCACAATGTGGGGCAAGAAAAAGGGGAGTCAGAAGAGGTTGAAGGGACTGAGCACAATGTGGGGCAAGAAAAAGGGGAGTTTAGACAGTTTGTCTGTTTCTCAATACATGAATCAGGAATTAAAAGCCAATGTTAACTGGTTACACATTAAATTAATGAAAATTTCCCAAGTCAAAGCCTTTCTTACCAGCAGCAGAACTGTGAGTTTACACTATATTTAGGCCAAATCAAAAAGGCAAATAGAAAAAAGTATGTTCATGAGACTTGGCATGCTTGAGCCTGGCTGTATTGTCCTCTGAGAGTGTAGTTGGAAGGGTAGTGTTCTAAAACTGTGACACATAAGTCGTCAGAGACCATTAGGAGTCATGCTTATATTCACTCGTGCCTGTGTTCCTCAGTGGCTATCAAAGACAAAATGATAGTGCAACTTCTACAAGAATTACAGTTTACAGTAGCATTTGGGGAAAGCACAGCATGAAGTTTCATACTAAGCCAAAGAGTGGTGATGAATACTTTTTCTGTGCTGCTTCCATGAGAAGCCATGGTGCTGTTCATTAGCTCTAATATGGCATTAATACAATCTAGTGACAGTAATGCTAGCACTAGTAGGCTTGCAGATGCTGAGATGTGATCACAGTTGTAAAACCAAATATTTTACTTTCCTCACTCTGGATACTCAGTATTTCTTGAAGTAACGTTGAAACACCCATCTCCATGTCTCTTCCAATCTGATGGGATTTTAATGGTCCATTACATGGGCCCACAGAGATGAAAAATGTGTTTATTATTTCAGTTGAATTTATAGCATGCTCCAAGTACCTTTAGAATGATAAAAATAAGTTGAACACAATTTTCAAGACTGAGATATCGCTAAACCACTTACAACAACACTTGGAAAATTGCCTATTATTTTTTTCATTTCAGCATTCATCTAATGTTGAGGTGTATGAAAGCTAAGAAAAAATATGCATAAAACCTAATCATTTTCATCAACTATCAGTAATTGTATGTGCTCAGCATCAAGAATTAAATGAAGGCTGTTGATTGTCTTCATATAGTTTGTTTTGAATACGTGTAGAGTTAAAACTAAGCCATACTATGTTTAATGTTGTCCTAGGTTAAAATGTAAAATATGCCCANATGTTCAGGAAGTGAATGGTCTAGGCTAAAGTCCTAGAGACCCTTTGGGGTTTGTTTGTTGCTAGCTCTACTTCAAGTAATATGGCTAAGCAACATTGCTAACTAATAAACGTTATTACAAAATTAAATGAAAAGTTGGTCCTATCCCAGCTCTTGGTAAGACGTACTCAAATGTGCCACTATCAAAACAGAAGCAAGGACTGAGCAGATGGAGCAATCACACCACTTCACTAATCCTATAGTATGCTCCTGTTTCATGACTGAAACTAATGTGCAGTATACTTTAGGAGAACATGTTCATTTTTTCTCATGGGAAATACTTCCTATCTGCAGCAGAACACGCTGGCGTGTTGTTCAACAATTATGGAATTAAAAAGCAACTGGCTGTTTCCTCAGGATAAATGGAAACAAAATAACTTGTGCCTTTATTGCAATTACATGAGTTCTATCCCAGGGGCCAAGCTGAGGGTGAACACATAGTTGTGAAGTGAGTGAACAGACAGTTGAGATATTTCCTGATATTTGACTGCTTGGCTTTCAGCACTAGTACTGACCTTTTAATGCAATTTTGTTTATAATATTACAAAATTGGACTGTTTAACTTGCCTATGTGTCTATTAGCTGTCTTTTAGAGGCTGAGAATCAAATCAAAACTGAACTCCTTTTATTTGTTTTTCCTCTTTTCTCTCTAGAGTGCTGTAGCTTTCCTGTTTCTTTTATATATCTAGTTATTTCCTTCAGTGTTCTTTAACTTGCTTCTGGCATCTGCGTTCTGATGGCTCAAAATTTAAGAGCTTTTTTCTTATTATCATTTGTCCAGTACTTCTTAGGTTCAAGTGTAGGTAACTATTACATTGTATATGATATTTCATTTCTTTCCCTGAATAGCGAGTGTTGAGTTGAGGTCATTGATCATACCAGATTTGTTGCACATGTCAAGGTTGTATGACAATTCTAATTTCAAGTATTCTTTTCATTTGCAACAAGTGCTTTAGTGAAATGTATTTGTGTCCCTTTTTTTAATCTTCTAGGAATAAATCTCGCTAATTCTTTAACAGCTATTTCTATACAGAATAAATAATACTGAAAATGATGGAAGAAAGTGCTACAACATTTATATTTAATATAGGTTTATGTGGTTGAGAGTATCATATGTTTACAAAAGTGAACAGCTATACATACATATATATAGGTATATTTATGGTCTGCTACTAAACTGAATATATTAATCTTGTGATTCAAGGCTAGCTAAAGCTTGTTTTCTTAACTGTATGGTATCATATCTTAAAAACCTCACGCTGATATTTAGCACATCTAATGTTTTCTGCTACAAGTTATTATCACAAAATTTTCTCTGTACAATTGGAAAAATGTTATGAAATAACATTTCCTTCTGGAAGAAGTGATTTCATTGTCTCTTGTAACAGTCTGCTCAGACAAGTGAAGTACATATAATATTAAAAATAATTTTTTCCCTTTCTCACCCATATTCCTTCAAGACTTCCTGCCAAAATCACCGAATATTCCCATGTGGAGCCAGACTCTTGCCAGACCATGGAGACATAGTGTGGGTTCACTGAGAATAAATGTTTGTTGTCACAAGGCCTCTGTGTGAAGAGGAGATAGAAACAGACCCTTCTTTCCCCAGAGAGCTCTATGGAGCTGAATTCCTCCCAGCCCATAAGATGCTGCCAGAGAAAGGCTTTTTTGATTTATTTCTTTCAAAACACTTTTCATGCAGGCAAGAGACTCTCAGACTTTCGTGATGGAAGTGAAAAGGGAAGAACCGGCTTCACCAGGAAAGACTAGATCAACACATGACTCCAAAACTGCTTGTCATGTAGAAATTAGATAGTCAACACAGCCTATGTATAAGAAAAACACAACAAGGGCATTACATACAGAGAAAAAAAAAAGAAAAATCTCTCACAATAAGAAAACTTTGTTTGCAATTCTGTGCCTTGATTCAGTAGGCTACCTAGAATATCCCAGGGAAACAATACCAGCACAAACAGATTACAACATAGTCCCCATATTCATTTTAGCAAAATTCAGTTTTGTATTATCCTGTCATAAAATACAGTAAACGTTTCTGTGAGCCATACTAATATTTTTTGCAAACTAGATAATTAAGGGCAATGCCCCAATATCTTAATTGCAGATGGTGGCATTTGAATTGTGCAAGATTCTTCTACTGTATTGGTAATTTCTCACTGAGATTTTACGAAACTTTTTATTTGGATGCTTTTTGTTGAATTACTTTAGTATTTCATAAGAAAGATAAAGTGTACAGAGGAGTCTGATAATAATGCTGGTCTCTAAAATGACTGAAAAGATCACAGTCTGTTTCAGCATTCTTTGTAAGAAATTTAGACAATTATGTACTATGGCTTTGAATTATGGATCATTTACTCAATTCTTCTGATATGGTAGCTATAATAGACTGCATTCTGATATCCTTTCATTAAAAATTTGCGAAACATCCAACACAGAATATTTCTAATTAAACATTAACTTTGAAAGCACTGAAAACAAGGGCTTTTTTAACTTGCATTCAGTCTTCTATTTTTTTAATAAGTGTTTATGCATATATATAACTCATATGTGATGTGTATGTATATGCATAATTCAATGCATATGTACCTATTTAACTACACCAGAATTAAATCAAAAATAAACTAAAAACTAAAACTCTCTTTAAACAAAGTGAAAGTTAAAAATAAAAACTCTTGGGTTTGCTTTACAGAAACCCATCTAGTTATCCTACTGTTTGTTATCTTGACCATGACCTATTAATTCTCCCAGCAACTCTAAGGGATAGTGATTCCAGCAAAAGTTCTGTAGATAGAAATTTTAACAACTTGAAAATTCAATATTTTGTGCTGCTTCATATGCTTGGAAGGAGTCTTAAGGGTTTAATTTCACAAAATGTTGGCACCTAACTGCTTTTTGAGGGCAATGTTATGCTCTGAAATGGTGTTGAAGACCTGAAGGTTACAACAAGAGCCTACATACCCTCTAACTGCCATGACCAATCAAATTCCACAAATATTTCCCCTGTGAAGCTTAGAGCTTCTGATTGCTTGCAGAGCTCTGACCCCTGATCAACACAACTTTCCAACAAAAGGATTTAACAAACACAAAAAGCTCAAGTTTTGAAGGCGGTAATAGGTGAAGAAGGATTTTTTTTCCTTACAATTATATTTGGCAGCTTTATTTGTTTATGTTAGTTTTATCTCTAATTTGAAGTGCGGCTGGTAGTATCTGAGAATTTTCTCTTAATAAATCCATCGAGAGTTGTAGCATCATGACCGGTGCCTTTGCTCTCCCTCACTTCCTCTTAAGGAAGTTTATATCCCCATTCTGTGAACTTCTGCCCTGTAAATCTAATTTTTCTAAGGTAGGAGAAGTGCTTTCTGACCCACAGAGAATGTGAAGCTGTTTGTGGATTCTTTGCGATATTATGCCTGCTGTATGGTTGTAAAGCATTAGGTCAACAACCCAGAAGATTCCTTTTAAAACCTTGGTTACCCTGAAACTAGGAAGCAGAGTAAAGTGTCTTGACCTGGCTGACACACATTATCTGTAGGCAAAAACTGTTGAACTCAGTTTTCCCAAGACAGGTATCAGCTCTGATAGTGTGCTGTTTTGTTATTAAGAGAATGCCTATTAAAAAAAAAAAAATATTCAGGTTTAAGAGTCGTTGCAAACACTAGAGAGATTTTCAGATTATATATAAAAATGACATCTCCTCCTGTTCCTTAGAGAAACTGACCAAGAAGCCTTCAATTTTTTACTGCTAATACTACCAAAATTATGATTATATTGACATCTTCTTCCATCAGTTATTTATCTCTTGGCTTTAAATATTCAGCTGAAATGGATAATAGTCCATTGTAGAGTCCTAACATGAAGCTCTGTGATGCACGTAAAAGGACTTATACAAAATATATTTATATATTTCAATGATCTTTACTTAAAAATGAGATAACTTTTGACTTACAATTTCCACCAATCATAGCATTTCTTTCATTATTTTACTGAATTTAATAATGCAATTATAAAGCTATCTCACAATGGTAGTGAAATCTATAATCAGTAAGCATTTAACATTTTGACTTTCTAAATATATAAAATATACATACTTAGGAATTAGTGGAAAGCTGTTAGGTCATTATGCTGTTCATTGGGAACGGCAAGAGTCTACATGATTCTCATTAAGTGAAATATTTGCAATGATAGTATATTATTGTGTCATCTGCTTAGAAATTGGTATAAATTAGCACTTTAATATCTGGCCTAATATTAATCAGTACAATACTAACTATATGCTATTCATGTGTATCAGGATTAATGGACTTTCCAAGCTTGTCTGAAATTATATTTGAAAGTACTCCAAAAGAATATTTTAGTGAAAAGTCTTCATAATACAGGTCTGCATTGTGGTATCCAGTCCTAGCCACAGGATCCAGCCTGATGTTGGCACACGGGAATACTATCCCTCTGTGCCTCTGAGACCTATACGGGAAGTATATATTTGTGGGCCAGAAATATAAGCATACCACTGGATGGCTACTGGCTCCCCATGTCTGAACAAGAAAGGCAACATGGCAGTGGGTTGCGCTGTGGCTTACTTGGCTGTTCTCTGTTTAAACTGAGCAAATTACTGACTACTGGGACCAGACATGCTTCCAAACTTGAGAAATCACTCTTTCCTCCAGGCTAAACAACTGCAGCTTCATCAGCACCTCCTCATCAGACCTGCCCTACAGACTCTTTGCCAGCCTCATTGTCCTTTGATGGACATGCTCTTCAATGTCTGTGTTGTACTGAGAAGCCCAAACTGGAGGTAAAAGAAGAACCCCAACCTGTGCCTGTAGAGAATGAAAAATCTAAGTGACTGCCCTCTGTGGACTCACGTGCAACATCCAAAGGCCATTCGGCGTGTATGGTGTTTGCCAACTCCTTATCTTCCCTGCATTTCTCCTTCTTTCCTATTCTGCACAGTATATACTGTGCTTTGCCCTCAGAGCCCTTCCACCTTGGCTGCGCTAGGAGAGTAGCTTTGCAGCGCGAGGACAGGAATCAACAACTCTCCATGTAACACGGGCTGCGAGCCAATCTCACAGAGCAAGTGGAACTTTGCAGAGCAATATCCTTCAGCAGGTATCCTTGCTGGGGGCAGAGTTGCCCCTTCATCTTCTCTCTTGTATGAAGTGCCTGAGAGGGAGAATTCACTGAGAGAATAGCAGTACTGTTCTAAGTGTCTGATATTCCATGGGGATCTAACTAATAGGCAAAGATGAGTTTTCCAGAGTTTTTCTGGAGTAGGGAATAGTCAAGGTTGTGAGGAAGGGAGCATGGTGGAAAAATGCGTGTCAGGTGTCGATTCCTAAAATGTGTGTAGTTGTATGGCACTGCAGAACACTATTCACTGCAGAACACTTCACTTGGCTCTAAGTAATGACTTCAAAGAAAATTATTAAGGAAATGTGTGGTGTGAATGTCTCAAAGGGAGTGTCCTGTACAAGAAATCAAAACATAGGTACCTTTGAGCTAAATCTTTGGGCTACTATCTGGAGACTGCACAGTGAGGAGAAGTCTTTAAAAGCAAAACTAACAGCTTACAAATAGAAAAGTGCCAAGAACTTTAATTTGAAGCCCAATCAACTGTTCAAAATGGCTCATCAGCAGCCAGTAAAAATTTGGATTTTGCACAATACACTCTTTTGTCAAGGGATGCATTAAATGTCCAGCTGGTTCAGGCAACAAGAAATTACTTAGTTTTGAATACATTCATACTAGAAGAGTTTAAGAGAAAGCAATATAAGAGAATACAAAGAAAATATTCCTTACCTATCTGCTTCACTTTCCTTCTGAGGCAATAATGTAAAAATGATGCTTGTCATTTTCTTGGGCACCATTGTTTATAAGTGAAAAATTTTAGTCAAATAGGGCAAAAGATTATAGGAAACACTTTCTTTTATTAGTTTCTGAAAACCAAGATTGGTTTAAAACTATTATAAACTTATTTTGGTCCCTTTCAACCAAAATTACAACCTGTAAGCTTTCAACACATTTTCTAGAGGTTGATAATATATTAAAAAGGAATTCATTAATCTTTTATACAAGTTGTACTTTATTCTTAGTATGTCCTCACATGGTTATAGATTTCTTACAATCTACCAAAGTCAATAAATTGAAAGAACACTTTCAATTTCTAGAAGTTCAGTTCAGAAGTCTTTATGCGCTAGTACTGAAAAGCTTTTGGTCTATTTAAACTGTACATCATAATTATGCCACAAATATATCACTAAGTAAAGCATCACTTCTGAATTATTTTTATAATGCTACAATTAGCCATATCAATAGCACTAAAATGCTAACACACATGAAAATTCTCCTATTCTGTCAATAGCGCTTCTAAATTTAATTTACCTGTCTTTATTCTGACAAAATTATTTTCACTTTTATTTTATAAGGACTATAAAAAATAAAACATGAAAGTAATTTATAGACAAAGGAAGCCGAACTTCAAGTGCTATCATTCAGTAAAAGAATTTTCAGTGACATTTTGTCAATGTAAATATGTTTACTACTTCAATTGATGTGGCTGAGAGCTTTTCTTTAATAACCAAATGGAAAATATTACAATACCTTTGCAGATACGCTGTAAAGTGTGAAAGTGTGAAGAATCATTTCAGATATTGAGTAACACTAATCTAGTTTCTCTTCAGATATAATATCATAAGTACTGAGAAGCATCTGAATTGTCCTGTAATATGTTCTTTCATATTGAATTGTTTTTAAAATTAATTACTATCATATCTGACTAGATACTGTAATACTATAGTGTACAGCTTTGAGGGGAAGAATATGCAGCTAGTCCACTCTGCCATTATATGTTTTAAAAACTCATAATTATATAGAGAGCAGATACTTCTTCCATGCTTGATATAAACTTGCTTTTATTTTTTATGGGGGTAAGCTATCACCCAAAGGCTTATTTTTACACTTTGCCTACCATGAATTCAAGACTTATCAATTCTTGGTTTTGTTTCTGTTCTACTCCCAGCCTCAGTGGAGCATTAGGAGCTGTCATACTGATCCCAGTATAAGTGGAATTAAGTAAACCCTGAATGCATTTCTGTCCTTCGATTAACTTTAAATGTTCTTTCCCTCTTCCTTCTCCCTGCCATTCTTTTTAGTATAGACAGATGTTTAGGAAACAAGCAAACAAAAAAAATCAAAATAGTTAGATGTCATATTTATCCGCTAGATGGTAGTCTTCCATTACTGTGGATTATGTTTATGGTGGGGTTTTTTTCCCTTTTTACAGGACACATGAAAAAATTTTTATATCTCATTGATTATTTAATAAGTGCTCATTGCATTTGTTTAATATTGTTATATTTTTACTTTTCCTACAGATCTATTTAAAACATTTTAAAATTAGGGGAAAGCAATACATTCACAAGGTGAGTGAGAATTAAAAATCAATTGTGGGACCAAACTGTTTTTACATAGTTTTTCTGGCCATGTAGACCTTTTCCCAGCACAACACGTCATGGTGTGAGTTGCTGATATGGGTGTAGGTGCATGGCAGTGCAGAACGCCACAGATGTTCACTTGGCTCTAAGAATTGACTTGGAAAAAAAAAAAAAAGTTCATGAAAGGTTTTTCCTTTGAAAATGTTTAGAAGTTCAGATTGGGTTTGTAGTGGTTTCTGATTTTCACAGACACCCCACTTCCCAGGAAGGTAGTTCTGACATTTACACAAAATTAACATACTGAATTATTAGATAGACAGATAAATAGATTATCTTGTTTGCATTTCTGCTGAAATGGAGAAAGAAAAACAGAGTGGTTTGATTTTAACACATATATGAAAATCTTCTTTACAATTTGAATGCTGTATGCAATAACAATTACTAGAAATTAATCTTACTAAATGAGTAGCATAGATGATTGAAAAGATTAAATGGCTTCTGACAAACACTGACTGTTCAGGAAGAAAGGTGCCCTTCTTTTGCACTACAAAAACCACAGAGTGGCTGTGTAAAACTTTATGATATCAACAATAAAATAAAGAGGGGGAAAAAAGGTAACTCAGACAGATATTAAAAGTCATATTTAAGTAAAAATGGAACATTAAAGTTTTTAAAGACTCCAAGCATAGATTTTATTATCTTATTAAATTCTAATTGTACATCTTTTACATATGTGTGTTAGCAAGCATTTGTTTATTCACAGAGTAATAGTACCTAAAATTATGATATGTACCAGTTTTGAAGTTCAGGATAATCAGAGTTTGTGTTAAATTAGTTCTTTTGAACCATTCAGGCAAGACTTTAAATATTCCAGCTCATCTTGCAGACATGAAAACTTCTTTATTGCTGTGAAAATAATCAAAGCTGATATTGGCTGCTAAATTTAAAGAAAAAAATATGTATAAAATTATATGTATTTTTACTTTTTTATATTGTTTTCTTGGGCTTGTACAGATTCATAGATTTCACTAGACAAATCGAATTTAACATTTTCAGGAAAGCTTATATAAATTCCTAGAACAGTTATACTTGATCTCTCTGAAAAATGTCCCCCTCTTTACACTTCAGAAACTGCCTTTGCTAAAAGAGATCTAAAACCAGCCCTTTTCCACCCCCTGCTTTCCTTCGTTAAATCCTTAGGCAGCCCTCGAGGTTGACACTGGGCACAAGAGCAGTGATGCCTAGTACAAACACCAGCTGACTTGGCACAGCGCCCCTCACATCTGGCAGAGCTCTGCACTAGGAGTGGTGCAGGTTCAATTAATGGGCTTCAGAGCAGCTGCCAGCATTCATTTCTGACAAAAAACAAAAGGGGACATGTACCATGTGAAAACCTTTTGCTGGGTTTCAAGGTGTTATAGAGTAAGTGCTGGAAGAATGTGGCACAGGGAAAGGCCTGCCTATCATCCACAGGGACTACTAGAAAGAGAAAAATCTCCTTTATGATTATTTAATAGATTAGAAAGAACATTAGTGTGAACTCCCTTCCAGTACTGTTCTAGAATGCCATTATATGTCAATCATAAGATACTGCCCTTAGCATAAAGACCTATGGGGACAATACATTATGGATATGCAACATAAGAAAATCAAAGCTATTTGAAAAATTATTTAAGAATAATTTCCAGGCATGATTCTGAGTCACTATTTTCAGTGGCTTATACACATCAAATAAGAATCAGCAACAACTTTTGATCTATAACTGGAGAGAAATTAACAGCATTCATGGTTTACCTTCCTTTTCTTTGTCTATTGATATGAAAAATGACTCGGGGGGAGGGAAGCTTAAAGTGAAGAAAAATTTCTGAGAGGGCAGAAAAAGGTGATTTCAATTTCAGTAGGTCTGTGGCACTTTGCATAAACCAAGGATCTTTCTTTCAACGCTCTCAATAAAGAAAAAAAAAAAAAAAAGGAGGAGGGCAGTATAATTTTTGCCTATTCACTATTTGATCAGTTTGGTTTCTGTTGTTCCTACTACTCTATCACAAGGAGAAACTGTTCAGTAAAAAGTCACTTCTTTCTGAGAAATGAGACAGGAGCTAGAATTGTTATTATCTGGGGAGGATATTTTGTCATATAGTGGAAGCAATGCAAAATATAAATGTCAAAGATTAAATTATATATTAATTATTTTTCAGTGACTATGATTAGACTTCTGCAGATTTTGATTTTTGGGGGTTTTTTTCCCCTTTTTTTCCTAGTGTGTACATGCACAGTGTGCCAGTGTGCTCATGATAAATGGCCATACATGAAGCTATTACTAGCTGACGCTGTAAGAATCTTTGCTCCCTACAATGCTTAGTGCTGAGATGATTTTCATTGCTGGAAGTCTGAGGATGCATTTAATTTAGACATGAGCTCTGCTTTTCCAAATCAAGCTCTGATTTTTTTTTTTTCTTTTGGCAGTTTTACATGCTCTCTTTGTTGTAGCATTATTATTATTGTTATCATCATCATCATCATCATCATCTATAATTTAACAGCTCTCTTTTTATAGCTGTGTTAAAGTCCCCACAGTCTAAGCAAATAAACCGTTGATCATCATTGATGTCTCCAGTAATGAAATAAAAAATAAAATCATTTCAGCAAATTTCTTGACTATTTGTAAAGGGAGTTTTACGTTATCTACGCAGGTTTCATTTTGTTCTGAAGACCATGGGGTGCTTTAGTATGTGAAGGAATCACTGAAGCAAACTATCTGTCTACTCAAATTTTATATTTAACATGTAACATCACTAAGGATTTAATGGCAAAGGACAGGCTGAATCATTTATCTTAGTACTGTATCCCTATGCTGTTTTCATTCCAACACAGCAAAGTTATAAAGCCATAATTTCAGGTGTGAGTGTAATTTCTCATTTCAGCGCAGATTAACAATTTCTTGTTTTGTTTTAGCAGCACAGTTCTAGTGGTGCTGAGTAGGAAACTGCATGTTGTAACATTGTCCCAGGTTAAGGGATTAACAGTTTGGCAAAGATACTGTGTTCTTTACTCACCTATAGCTAGATCTATTGGCTCCTGAGCCAATGCCCTTCCCTTCCCTTCCCTTCCCTTCCCTTCCCTTCCACCACTCCCCACTATCCAGGTATCCTTTTTAAAGCATTTTCTTCAGCAGTTTGTAGAACAGCTTCTAGGACAATAAGAAATATGTTCTCTCACACCGAATGTGCCACTTATTGTAGCACTGTCCCCTTTTTATAGTTGTTCAATAATGCTTTTGGAATTAGGGTAATCTGATTTACTTTTGATGAAAACATTACTGATTCATTGGAGATTCATAGTCAGATTTTCAGGGGGTTATATTCATCCACATAGGGCATTTTAAGAGACAGCACACTTCAAGCTGTGATTTGCCTTTCTTCTATCTTCTCCTTTGCACTTCTTATTTCATCTCAGATATGAATTTTGAACACCTGTTAAGGCTGTTATGAGGATGTGGATTTACTTGAACACTGGTAACACTGACTATTAACTATCATATTCTAAAATACTGACTACTGAATAACATCTGCATTTTAATTGTTTTATGGATTATAGAGTAGCTTTCCCATTGATCTGAACTCGTAGTAATTATCATAGTCATTCCTAATAAAGTTGGTAAGATTTGAAAAGTGTATTTTCATTTCTTGTCTTTCAGTTTCTGACTTGGATCTCCAAATGGTAAGGCCTTCTACTGGGAGAGTTTTCATGTCTTTCTTATGAGCTGTTGTGAGATGACTTTGCACTGAAGTTTCAGTTCCTGCATCTGGTGACACACACAAATGAAATGTTGTAAGTGTTTTTATGACTTTTTTCATATTTAATTTTCATATTTAATACTAGGTAATACAATTGTAGCTTTAGTTCTCTACCAGTGTCAGAGATTACATACTGAATGTTTCAGATTAGACACTTGGGTGAGAAAAATCTACAGGAAGGGCAGAGCAACACTGGAACAGGGTACCTAAGAAGGCTGTGGAATGTCCTTGGAGATTTTCAACCCTTGGCTAGACAAAGCCACAGCTGACCTTTTCTGGTGTGGGTTATAGCCCCATCCCATGTAGGAATTGACCTTTATGAAGTCCATTGACCACTTCCTCAACCAGCACTTCTGCTTTGGAAGTGGAAATGCTGTGACTCCATAAAACATTCACATTTATATACGCAGTCACAAGGGCTGTATATGAGGATAACCTTCCAGGAGAATTAGTGTCTTTGGAGTTGTCAATTTTCAGAAGCTGCTCAATATCACACCAACAACCTGTGATTAAAAGGGATGCTGATGAAGCTGGTTGCTTCTCTTATGTAGCTGACAAAGTACAGAGAAGTGTATCACAAACCAGAGCCTCATCATCATAGCTTGCTTTAGTCTGATAAGAAGTTGCACCAATGTTTGCACCTTTTAACCTCATATATCACCAATATCATCAACTGATGATTCATGGTTAGACTTTTGTAACTGGCTTGTATTACTTGAATTATAACTAGTATTTTTTTTCTGTGTAAATTCATTGTTTCCTCTTTACCATAGGCAAATGTGGTTTTCCTACTACACCTCAGCATAACTGATAAAGTTTTTACAAAGCACAGTACAGTCCTTCTGTTCTTATATTTTCACATTTCACTAAGGTAAACAGACTCACTAACAAAATAATTTGAACTGTATGGTCTCCTCAAATGTCTTTACTGCAGTCAATGGTCCTTGATGCATTATTGAGGTTCATCAGTGGATGTAGAAAAAAAATAATTTTCTTTTTATATTTTTTCTAATGCTGATAAATCACAAATGTTGATAGGCTAAACTTGAAATACTTCTTACAGAAATCTGCAGCAAAGGGAATGGTTGTTATTTTGAAGTGCTTAGGTAGAGTTAAAAAACACCCACCTTAAAAATAGCATTCATCATATTTTTTCTCTTAATGGGTATGCCATCATACTTGTGTATGCTAATGTTTCTGCTGCTCAAATAAAGCACTCTATGCAGTGTTTCAACTAACAGTGTGCAAACTCAATACTTTACTGTGACATCTTTATTGTAGTTTGCATTTTACCTCCTGTTTGATACAGATAAATTCTTTAGATGTGCCACATTTTTCCTCAGGATGGGGCAGATCAGTGAGGGCCATAAAATATTAATCATAAAAGCTTAGAGAATTAGATGTCTGTGACATCTGTGTAGGTTTGTCTTGTTGACAAATCTTTCTCAGTCTAAACTATTTCTCTTTTTTAAACTCCATCAGAAATGATGCAATGAAAAAAGTATTGTCTGTTCATATTAAAATATATGTGTTTTTTCAGACCAGAAAAAGGATCTTATTTTTTTTCAATGCTTCAAGTTTATTTAAGAATTTTTTACATTTTTAGTAGTTTTGTTATCAAAAGCAGACCTGATTGCCAGTATGCTATACTCTTTTGTTCCTTCAGTTATGACACTATCCTGCAGATCACATGGAGCTAGAAGAAATGATAGAAGTATGGAGAAAGAAAACTATAGCTTCCTTTGTAAGCTTGTGCCGCTACAGAGAAAAGATACTTAACCAGGTTGTTGCCATGGTGGGTTACAGGAGAAGCTGTTGAGAGACCTCGAGTTTTTGATTAGGCCCTGTTATTTGGGGATTGAAGAGGAATAGGAATTGATCCTTCTCTCTTCCTTTCCAGTACTTTTTTTTAACCTATGATGTGGGGCTTGCTTACATTAAACTAAATGGTATCAGAACTTCTGTCCCAAAGGTGGAGGATTGAGTGGACCTTTTCTTTGGATGAGAGATATTGTCTTCTATCTTCCTTGTTGCACTGCATTGTATTTCTTGGTTTATTTCTTCGTTAGTTAAGTAGAAATAACTCTAAGGCTGAAGAGGCAGCCATTTTTTTTCAAATTAATGTTACCCTTTGCTGGGTAGATTTTAATGAATTGTCCATAAAGCAGCATAAATGGAAATGGGTATCCTGACTCTGCAGTGAAAAATAAAAGTAATTACACAGGAACAGGTCATGCTAAAAGTCCTTGAATGACAATAAGCTGTCCCTAATTATTAGTCTGTGACAATGTGGATTTTTACATCCTTGGAAAAGTAATTGTATAGCACTGGGAAGGTTTTGTATTTTTCCTCCCACTTGGCTCATGCTGCTTGCCATGCATTTTTTATTTCCATTTTCCTTTGCTTACTACTGTGATAAGATTCCATCAACCTGCTTCAAATAATATTTGGAGAAAATGGCTCTATATTTCTAGACTTCTCAAAAACTAAAGCAATATCTAAAGACAGGATTCATCTCACCTAACTTTACTCTTGAAAAAGTGGAGTAAAAGGAAAGAGTTTATGTATTCAGAGCACCTTTCTGAAACAGCTTAGCATGCATTTGATTACTTTATAATGAATACCTGTGTAAGCAGCATGGATTATATGACTAATGCTTAGGTGACCAAAACCAGAGGATGAATTCTTTCCTAATGGTTGAAAGTGTTGCTGTTTCTGCTCAACCAGCTCCAAGGTACTGCCTTCATAGTTCAAGGTGTGGGAGACAGTAACACAATAATTAATTCTTGGTTTTATGCCTTGTCTAGGCCTGGTACTACATTGGTAATTCCAGTCTATATTTTTGATTATCCTATAAAAACTTTTCCCATCAAAATTCCCTGTTAAATGTATATATCCACTAACAACGGCGACTTGAATCTCATGATCTCTGTCCCAGACTCCCTCAAATTCACTATCCAATATTGTGTCTACTCTGTCCATTTCTATAGCTCCTTGTAAATCAGGAATTTGATAGTCCTTCAGTCCCTGTGGTACACCTAGGAGATGCCAAATTTGATGAGGTTTCTGGGCTTTGCATACATTTAGCTTATTGTCAGTACCCTCCCTTGTGTGCTGTTGATGGTTTGCTTAGCGTATTTCCAAAAGTCATAAGGAGTGAGGAGTTTCCGGTGAGATTTAAGCAGGACAGTCTGGCACTCAATTGGATGTCCCATTGTTGTGGAGCACTTTCAGCATTATGCTTTCCACTCTTATGAGAACACTTTTCTTAAAATGCTGGAAAAGGAATGTAAGTTTAAAGACTTGCTGCTTTCTGGAAGACATCGTAATATTCCTCTTGAGGTGACCGCAAACCCTGTTGTACCCTGTAGAACAGTTCTGTCTTGTGCCCAATGTGCTTAGCAGATCAGGGCTAAGGTGACAGTGGTGGGTGAGAACGGGAATCCATGGTATATAATTGGTGTCATCCTTACCAAAGTCTCATTTTTTTAACCTTGTCTTTCATCTATTAAAAATAAAGAAAAAAGGAAAAGCAGCTTTCTTTTTTCCAGAGTAGAATGAAACCACGTTATATGTTTCACAAGCGCACAAAGAATCAAGCAGTTTACTAGGTCATGTTGGCCTTTTGCATAGTGTTAAATTAAATCACACATTGCTCAGACTTCCTAATTAACAGTATGCTATGTGGAGGAAGTCTTTCAGTAATTAACCTTTCAGTTAATCAAAGCACATTTTCTGCTTCTCTCCATCTTAAATCTATTTCATGGGTTTTTTTCTCCCCTTATTCTTGCCTTTGAAATACTAAGATCAAGTCCCTGATTCTCAGCTATCAAAATTTGAGCTACACTGTAAGATAGCAGAGAAGGGTAAAGCTTATTTTAATTCTAATAATTTTGAATTAAAATATCAGTTCTAGTATGATAGAAAGATAACTCCCATAAGCCATTTTTCTTGGTTGAAATCATATAGACTAATAAAGAAATTTATTTTTCATTCAAAATCAATGGTTATTCATTTTAGGAATGTAGAATTCTTTTTGTAAAGGGAGACATAATTGTTACTTCTGTATACAATAGAACTTCATCAAACTGAAAAATGAGCTCACATGTCACCTGCAGATTTTTTCTTCATTTTCCACAATGCTTCAAATTCTTAAGCATTTCTTAGGTAGCAATTTTGTCACTGTATTCTGCATAAATACGGAGTCATTTATAAAGAAAGTGCAGTACAAATGAAAGGATTACAAGACAATATATACAGATTTGAAAGTATAGGGAGGTCAGGTAAAAATCTCTGAAAGAATTATCTGTTTAATAAAGTAATTTTAAAAAGTACAAGCTCTTTGAATAATATAGTTTTCTCCAGCGAAGAGCAATTTTTTTCTCTCTCTCTTGTATCCACTTAAGGAAGTAGAAAAATGTATTTCAACTTGACTACATGGAAGAGAGTAATTGCCAAATAGTCAGCCTAAATGATCTGCAAGTTGATGTTTCATCAATATTTTTGCTGAATTAATTAATTATTACCTCATTCGTGTGTGTTTCCATATTTTTAACTTAAATAAACTTAGAAAAGACTAAAAAAAATCTTCCAAAGAGAGAGCATGTAGTGACAGGACTAGGAGAAATGGTTTCAAACTGAAATAAGGTAGTTTTAGATAAGATATTAGGAAGAAATTCTCTACTGTGAAGATGGCGAGTCACTGGAACAGGTTGCCCAGAGAAGCTGTGGGTGCCCCATAGCTGGAAATGTTCAAGGGGAGGTTGGATGGTGCTCTTAGTAGCCTGGTCTGGTGAAAGGTCTGCCTTCCCACGGCACACTCCCAGTGGGGGCTTGGGAATAGATGATCTTTAAGGACCCTTCCAACCCAAGCCATTTTATGATCTAATTATTGAAATGTTTTATGTTGTTGCTCTTCTTTATAAGTCATTGCACACTCTAAGCCAGCATAAAAAGACGAACTGCATTGTCATGTAGTTTAACAGAAACAAAAAGCAATAGAACATCACTGTGTACTTACTGAGCTACAGAACATGAAATATTAATGCAAAATAAGCAACACAAAAATGCAGGTAATGTATGATATGCAATTTATTTCTAATCATCTTTGTTTCTGTAGATAGACTAAAAAAATAAGTTGGCTCTTTACTGCACACAAACTTATTAGAATACCTTTCTTTTAGACAACAAACCAATTTTTAAAGTATCATGTTAAAATGATGTATTGACACAGTAGAATCACAGAAAGATATTATTTCATCTACTAATGTTACAAGGTTATATCGTGATGATGTTACAGAATTTATACAGTCAGAGGCCAAAAGAACATTAAAAGCCTAGGCTGATATCTACAGTCCAGATGTATTAGAAAGTGATGTAGAAAATGTTAGTTTTATATTAGAATCTCAATGGTCATTAGAGCTCAAGCATTCAATGGCACAAAAATTTCAATAATACTGAAATTAGTCTACTTCTCCTCCTAAGCCCAATTTAAAAAATACAGCATACGTCCTGAGCAACTGTTAGATACTATGTCATATTGAGAGCTGATAGCACCTAAAAACATAGATGCATTCTGGGTTTTGGTTTCATGCTCTGGAAATCACCAGGAAGAGTGTGAAGCAATCACATAATTTTCCATGTAACTTCACAGCTTGAAGTGTCTACTTCCAAAACTCAAGGTGAAACAGTAAAAATATCCCAAGCACAAACATGCAGAAATTTTGCAAGCAGATTTCTAAAAATGTTCTAATACAGAAGCCCCTCTTCCTACCATATTTATTTCAATCAAAGATTGACAAGTAAGAAAGCTAGAATTTTTAACTTATCCCCTTCATTATTCTTCCTGTGCTTATTATCTGCATGAAGGATTCATTTAAAATTAATAACCATAAACTTAAAACAAAAGAAGCCAAGTATTTGCCTGATTTTCCACTTTCACACAATTCAGTCATTCCCCTCTAATTTACTACAGTTATATGTCTGAGTCACATATTTCCAATATACAAATCAGCAAATCACTCTATGCTTGCTTGGCTGCATTTGCAGATATGTTTAGTTCCACTTCCCTAACCCACACACAGAAGAACCTGTCATAAAACTTAGTTGCTAAATATTTACAGTTAAAAAATATTGATCACCAGCAATACTATGAATAGTTTCTTTCCCAAGGACATTGTGCCTGCGGTTGATGAAGATACGTTCATGGTCTCTAGAGCTTCCAGTAAAAAGCATATTCTCACGCAGCTTGCAGCCAAAAAGCAGGCTTTAGCATGCATAGCACTTGTTGTAGAAGGCAAACATTGTAAATAATGAATGTTCCCCTCCCTCCTCCTTTCCTAACCTTTTATATCTGAGTTGACATCATATGATACAGAGTATCCCTGTCTTAGTTTGAAAGACAGGTGTCTGCCAGGGAAAAGCTGGAGCCTCCCTTGGAATAGAGAATGTAACCCCGTCCTTCCAAATTATTGTTATTTTGAAATTAAGGGGCTCTCAGGCAAAGGTAGGGGAGTAGGAATAACAGTTTTTTACTAGTTTGTCTAACAAAGCAAACAAAGAACAACTACAGCATTAGTAATAAACAGACCCAAGAAGGCAGGAACGGCTTCCCTGAGCACAGGCCCGTTCCCCTCGGTGCGGTTCCGGGCATGGCCGGCAGGGGCGCCGCTGGCTCCCGGCGGGCAGGGCGGGTGCGATGATCCCCCGCGGCCGCAGGGGGCGCTGTGGCGCTGCTCGGGGAGCAGCGGCGATGGCGCCTGCCCCCAGACGGGAAGGAGTGGAAAGGATGCGTCAGGAACTCCGGAGCTGCGGCTGAAGACGCAGAAGGTCTCTGCAGGCAGGGAATGCCGGCTATAGAGTGGCAAAAGAAGAAGCGGCAGCAGCGGGTCAGGGCTGGTCCAGCTCCTGCAGGGAGAAGGTGAGCTCAGACTTGCTGGACACACGAGGAGATGATGGTAGATTTCCCAGGACTGGACCCGGTGGTGACATGAACAACTCCTCCCACAGCAAGCAGCAGCCTGGCCATCCTCTCTCTGAAAGCCGAGAGCAAGACCACCAAACTGCCCCCAGCCCTGTCCTTTGCCTGTCCCCAAAACTCAGCAGTATCTCCCCGCTCTGAGAGAAACTCCCAGAGACAAAAGTGTAGCCAGGTGCTACAACTACTCTCCTTTGGCCCCTTTGTTCTGTTTAAGTACCTATAAGTACCCAGTAGTTAGTTTCCTAGCAATTTATGGGAAAAAAATTCTATAAGTAAAAAAAAAAAAAGAAACAGCTCTAATCCCCAACAATCCCTTTGATCAGTTTGGGTCAGCTGACCCAGTTCTGTCCCCAGCATTTGGGCCATCCCCAGCCTACCGAATGTTGAGAGACAACCTTGGTGCTGTTCCAGGGCCACTCAGCAGTAGCCAAAAATCACTGGTGTGTTATCAGCACCTTTCTAGCTACCAATGCAAAGAACAGCACTGTGGGCATGATATTTCTTACTCTGAGAGATTTTAGCCTGCTAGCAGCTGCTAACTTTTTCCCAAGGGAAAAATATCTTGAGAAATCTTCTCAAAACAATCTTGGTAAACAACTTTTTGGTTTCAAAACAATCTTTCTCCAGGTGATGATTTGTCTTTCTAGTTCTGTTTCTCTAGTTTAACCAATGGGATTAGAGAGGTGTCATTCCTATCCACCAATCATATTAAGTCTGTACCGGAACACCTTATAAAAGGTAGCAAGAATTAGACAATAAGGCCTTCTCTATGTTCTTTGTCTTCTGAAAATGTTAGAGTAATTTCTTTTTTCTGTGTCCTACAACAACACAGCACTGTGAGGGCTGCTGTGGGAAAATGAACTCCCTCTCAGCCAGACCCAGTACATGGGTTGAATACTCCATAATGCGGTGAAATGAGGCAGCTCTCTGACTTACTGTCCTGCCATACAGAAAACCTATTCCACCTAAAATAAATTCCCCCGTTAACACAACTTAAGGGCATGAGTCCACTGTGGCTGTTAAGCCCTTCAATGGATATCTCTTTCAGCTTTAACATATCCTGCAATAAAGCTATTAGGTACCTACTGTTTGGCATACAGGGAATAGTCTGTCTACTCTGGGCTGTACTGTGATGAATCTATTGAACAGAAACTCTAGAAGCAGCAAACCCATGTTCTGGGTAAAGCCATGGGGGCAAGCTGCAGAGTGTGATACCTGGAGTCAGGGAACTGGTCTTTGAAATACACAAAGGGAACTATCTTGGGATAGACAACCACACCTGAGCTTTTTAATGGAGGGAAACTTGTAGCAGTCTACTGCAGACAAGACATGCCAGCTATAGGGCCATAGATGGGGATGACAGAGCATGTGACTTCGTGTTATTGTAGAATTAAGACATTTCTGAGGATAGGTGTAGGTCTATGCTGTAGGTCCATGTTTTGGAGATAGAGACAGTGGCTTATTGATTATGTGCTGTCCTTAAAAAGGAAGTAAAAATAAATTACTGAGGGAACGTGAAAGGAATTCCTCCCTTTGTGTAGCTATAACAGAGTATGACATCTCAGGCTGTTTTTGTAGCCAGTGAAGAGAAATGGGCATTTTAAGGGCACAAGTCATCTGATGTATTTTAGAAAATAGTCTTTTAGTGAGATGAATTACAGTTTAGAAATTCTTTTCTTTGTTGGCTATAAATGGAGACTAAGTGTGACTAGCTCAGATGTCTGTGTTTGGCCAAGCAAATGTCATTTTAAGAAGACAATGAAGCACAACTCCAATGAATTCTCAAACAATGGGGCGTACATCCAATAGACATATCACCCAGCAATATATAGCCGAGCAGCGCCCTGAAAGTATCACCTCAGGTACTTTGTCTATCTGTCAATAGAGTTATTATGTGGTCTTCTGTTGTAGTCATTCCTGAAAGCCTTATTTGAAAAGATGGCATGTTGCTTGTCCTTGAGGCTCACTAAATCTATTTACATTGTAATTCATTAGAAAAACATAGGATACTGAGGTATTCTGACCATTTACAGCAGTGTTTCTTGCCAATGCTAAGTTAGACTTTTGTTTGCCCTGAGCTCTCTGTAATATTACTGGCGGTGAGACCCCTCTACTAAAGGTGATTCAGAGGGATATTACAAGGCTGGTGTCCTAAAGGATCCAGTTTGAGCAAAGTAGAACACATCATTGCATAAGACTCATCATTAAACTTATTTCTGCATTTCAGGAGCTATTTAAAAATAAGAGAGGTAGTTTACCTACAAGGGGCAAAGATAGGAAGTGATATAAAATATAGAATAAAAAGGATATTAATTTTAACTTGCCATGGAGATTTTATTTCTGTTCTTTTTATTTTCCTTTATTTAAGATATTGTGGATATTCTGCTTCCTTTTCTTCTCAGTAAAAATGCTACACTTTGTTCCTAGTACATAGGTCCAACTAAAAGTTTAACTTAGCAGTTGGTCTTGTTAGAACTTTACTTGCAAAGAAATGTAATTTTTTTTAGTGAGAAACTCTTTTATAGTACTTTCTTTTCCTCTAAACTCAAAAATTCTTTTTTCTCTCAAAACTATGCTGTAGCTGCTGGCTGGCATTGTAAAAATAAGAAAAAAACAGATGCTGAAAGTGCACATTTAGATTTATTGAGCTTATTTATGACCGTAAAGTGAGAAATTCCTTCCAATCCATGTATTGAATTTAATTGAAATAACTATTTTATTAATTAACCATATTTTATATATTGATATGATTTAAGACACATGAAAGAGTTTTCTGTCACTAATGTGAAACAATATTTAATAGCTTCTTCAGATGAAAAGTGGATTGGAAGTTTACCTTAAAACACTCAAGAAGAAAACATCAAATATATTTATTAAGATTTATTCTCCCTCTGATACTAAGCTTTAATTATTTAACAATTTACTTGTAAAAATGAGGAATTCAAAAATATATTTTGTGTTAGAAATCTTGATAACTAATAATATTCTATTGCCATGGCTTGAGTTTATTTAAAATAACTGAAATATAGAATAGTGGAAAAAGTCATTTAAGCCTTTACTGATCATCAAGTTTGACATATGGTAAGGATAAAAAAGCCTATTTGGCACACCTGACATGTTGACTATACCATCCAGATATTTTGTTGATTTTTTTCTTCAGTTTTGCTTTGTTTTGTTTTCAAGAAAGACAAGGGGGAAAGTTTTTGCTTAGGTTACAAAATTATCCCTGGCACAACCTAACAGATACCACCAAACATAATGCTACTAAAACATAAATTGAAGCTAGAAGTAAAATTAATTAAACCTCTAGAAAAACAGGAAACTAATCTGCTGCAAGACAGAGGTAGTAACACCTTCTTCACTATCCCTTTGAATAATGGTGCATCAGTTCAATGAAATCAGGCTTTAGCTGCTCACTGAATAGCAGAGATTTCCACAGGCAAAGGATTTGGAGAGATGTTCCCTTCTCAAACAGAACTAGTTTTACTTGACAGGTCACAGAGATAAAGGGTAGCATGGCCGTGCTCACTGAAAGCAGCTTTAGATAATTCAGTGTGCTTGCAGAGATCCCATGCTACTCAGCTTCATGGATCTGAAATGCCTGTTAGCTTGGCATGAAGCTATTCATCCAAGGTCTCTTTTCACTCTGCCTAGAGCCACTTTTATGAAGTCTGTGGGAAATCTGATGATTAAAGTTGAATTCATCATCATCGCAATTGGAAGCTGCTAGTGCACCTGGTCTGCCTCCCTTCCATGAAGGATTTATTCACAAGGTCTCTAATATTAACTCAGAAGGCAGAAGCAGTGCTGAAGCTGGCAACACAGCTATTTACCCCTCCCACTACAGACCCTGCTTAGCTTGCATGATCAAATTGTATTCGACTATAAGATAACATTGCAGATTTTAGGCACCTCTAAAACTGTCTTCCTTCCTTACACAGTCAACATCAATTAGTGTAATTGATCAAGGCCAGACTATTCCATAAATAACACAGTCCACTCAACAGCAAAAATATTTTTAGTTCTTTCTTGTTAAAAATAAACTAATGCAATCAAGACCACTGGATTTTGAACTCATGAACAGTTTTGGAGATATAATTTGGGTTTCCACGAGTAAGTCTGATTCCAGAATGAAAGTAGAACATGATAAATTTTGGATGCATATTGTCCACACATTGGATTGCTTCGGTTGAAAATAAATTATCAAAAAAAGTATGTTTTGGATGTGACAATAGATGAAGACACAAAATGTCAAAAGACAAGACAAACAAATACAGCATTTTGTAAAGAATTGGTTTCATCTTATGTATGGTTATTCATCAAAATTTACTGAAGTTTGTTGTGGTTTTGTTGTTTTTTTTTTTAATAATAAGCCCATTGTTGGTCACTGTAAAGGGTTAAAGTTCAAAACCAGGCTAAAACACCAAAAGATGTAGGGGTTTCACATTCACTGAATTTTGTTTGTTAGATTTAGTGTAGTGGTCTAAATATTTTCCCACTATGGAATAGGATTAGAAGAAAGGCAAAACAGGCTTAACTAAAGATAAAAAGAGTTAGATTTATTAACACACACTAAAAGGAGAACAAAAAAAACATGAAAACTTTTTAAAAGCACTCCCCTCACCCCTACCAACAGTTTACTTTTCTACAAAACAATGTAAAGAGACAGAAAATCAGAACTGTAGGTCAGTACCACTGACACTTATAAAATAGTCTTCCACCCAGTCTTTGAGAGAGACAAGTCCCTCTTGATTTTGTTCTGGTAACTTTCCACAAGAGACACAGTCTGTTTGTGGCTTCCAGCCCCTACAAAAGCAGCCCGCCCGAGAATCTGCATTTGTGAGCCTCCCAAAACATGTAACCTTTCCCATGACTACATCCCCAAGCACAGATTAATTAGCTATATGAACTAGTGTCTCAGCAACACTTCTTTCATGTGCTAACTTATACCTCAATGTCCCGCAGCCTTCAAGGTTTAGAGCTAAGAGCTTGTCAAGTGCCATGGACAACCCTGTTCTAATAGAATTGCACTGAGACAAACATATTTTTGGGATAAAAAAATGAACAGAAGTATTTGACCAAAGCCGACTAATCTTGATGAAAAGAGTTTCATCTGATTCTGATGAAATCAATTCATGGTTTTCTTGTCAGCACACTCTGTAGCCTCACATAATAGAGAGGTTAGTGGCTGTTTCAGAGAACTGCAAAATCACAGAAAGGTTGAGGCTGAAAGGGACCTTTAGAAGCCATCGGTTCCACTCTCCTTGTCTGTGTAGTGCTGCTGGAACCAGGTGCCTTCAGTAGTATCCAGACAGCTTTTGAGTATATGCAAGGAGTGAGATCCACACATTCTGTAGGCAGCATTTGCAGTGCTTAGTCACCCTCATCACAGTAAATGATGTTCAGAGAGGACCTCCTGTGTTTTAATTTGTGCCCATTGACTCTGTCCTGTCACTGGGCATGGCTGGCTCTGTTTTCTGTGCATTGTCTATTCAGGTATTCACATATGGTCTACAGTTCCGTCTGAGCCTCATCTTCTCTAGCCTTAACCTTCCTAGTTGTCTCAACCTTTTCCTACTGCAAAGATGCTCCAGTCCCTTAAACATCCTTGGGGCCCCTCTTTGGACTCTGTTTGGCATGTCCATGTCTCTCCTTTACTGGGGAACCTGAACCTGGGTGCCGCGCTAGGAGTGGCCTCACCAGTGCCAAGGACAGTACAACGCTTGACCTGCTGGCAGTGCTTTGTCTAAGGAGCCCAGGATTCCATTTGCCTTTGCGTGAGTTAGCACAGGCAGGATGCAGGAAACATAAAAGATCAACAAAATGCACAGAGTACATTTATTTTTGTTACTCCACCAGCTGAGGATCCTCCAAACAGCACCTAGGCACACAAACAAAGCTGCAGGCACTGCAGAACTTGGTCCATGCTAGAGGGTCACTGAACCCACTGCTTTTGCCTGTGTGTCAGGGATTTGCACAGGCATTGTTTACCACTGTGCTTCATCTTTCTTGCAGCAGAGAAAAAAATCTCCAGAATGTTTGATAAGGTGTCTCTAAGCCTATCACAGGCCAGATTATCTAAACACAGATGTTCTGCTTGTCAAACACACAAGGCTAAACAGCAATTAATATGATATATGTGTTTTTTGACACCCCAGCTGTAAGTCACTCGAATGTGTGTTTACAATACTCCTTGCCAATCTTCTGTTATTTCCCCACAGTCTTTGCTGCAAGGGCACATTACTGGCTCTTCTTCAAATTCATGTCGACTGTGGCTGCCAGGTCCTTTTCTGCTAAGCTGCTTTCCAGCTGGGTGGTCCCTAGGATATATTGGTGTAAGAGGTTGTTATTGGTGAAGGATTTTGAACATCTCCTTGTTGACACCAGAGGTTTCTGTCAGCCTAGTTCTCCAGCCTGTCAAGGTCCCTTCCTATTGTAGCACAACTCTGTGGCTTATCAACCACTCCTCCCAGTTTTGTGTCATCTACAATCATTTAGTTATTTGTAAACCTGATGTGGAGCAAAACCCCTCAACTAGAAGAACCAAAGAACCTCCATTCAGTTGCATATATGTGTGACTACTTTCATCCTATCATTTGATGTAACCTTAACCCTAAAGGGGTTTCTATGCACTGAGTTGTGACAATAATTATCCATCCTCTTCTTGCTTCACAGTGTTTGTGGCTTGTCCAAGGGCAGCATTACTAGACATGCACAATCCTGAGAGATTTTATCTGATTAGGAATAAGTGACATTTTTGAATATAGGTATTCACTTCTGAGGAGATACTCTCGATGTTGGATATAATGGACCTATGTCAAGTATTGAAAGATGTTTTTACCTGGCATCCTTATATATTGTTTCTCAGAGCTTACATAATGATATGAATTTGGGGGACACTGCCAAGATCAAAAAGTAAATATTTTTTTAACTGGGTGACTACCAAATATTTTTATTACACTTTTTCTTATTAATTTTTACTATTTATTTTTTATTAATGGCATGGCTGGGTCCTTAAACATCTACTTTGACTAGGTTTAACTTTTTCAGAAGAGGAAAAAATTCAATTTAGATAAGTTGGCTAACTTTTAAGGGGCAACTCTAAAACTCGTGAGATTCTACCATATAATTGGATATTTGCACAAAGCTGTGTATCTGTAAAGGTCATGGTACCCCTGGGAAATAATGTAAAATAGACTAAAAAATTGAATGCTAGAAAATTTATTTTCACTGGCCATACTACTAATTTGTTCCTAAGATAAAAGTTTCATTAAGACTTTCCAATGAGAACTCAGGCACCAGCTTTTGGATCAATAAAAATACTCATTTTGTGGAGAAGGCTTAGAAAAGTAGGGATGGCTGTGTGTGACTGTATTGGTTTGGCATGAATGGTAAAAACCAAGGAACTGAGACCTGAGGTGTCTTCACACCAGGATGTCCCTCTAGTTTATTCTTGCTGGTCCCTAGTAGACTCAAGGAATTTAGTTATCTGATAGCCTGTAGCTTCTCATAATCCCAGTACTCTCATACAGTATAAATGTACTACTGTGTGACAGCTATTCACCAAAGTTTTATCCTCGGTTGAATCTATCAATACTTGTGTCCACGCGTTCCTTCATTAATTGATGAGTCAATGGATAAAATCTACTGGGTATACGTATAACTTCATGTCTATCCTCATCTTTCTAAAAGTCCTCTTCTCTGAAGATTCTCAGTGCTAATTTCAATGGACAGGGTTTCTCCCTGTATTTCTGATGCAGACTATTACCTCACTCCTGTATCTCTAAAAGCTTCTAATCTCACTCTCCCTGGATGTCACAGTTACCTGTTTCTTCCCTCTTCATGCCCATGCTGTTTTGTTTTACTCTCTGCTTTCTGTGAATCAGAAAATCAGGGTTATTTCACGTTTCTTTGTTATTTTTTTCCTACCTTCCAGTCTTTTTCCACATGCCATTAACTCACTGTCTATATAATTTTTCTAAAAGCCATATTTTACCCTTTAACTTACTTGATAATGTATATCCGGTTGTATACAGCTATCCATCCAAAGATGGATTAGGTAGTGCTTTACCATCTAAGTCAATGCAACTTCACACTTCTTAGTCATCTCTTCCCCTTGATTAGACTTGACTCCTCCATGCCAGAAGAAATGCATTACATTCTGCCCAGGGTGTTACAGCCAGGCTTTTTTGACTGTTTTGTATCATTCTGAAGCTGTCAGACAGGAAAGACACTTCATCCACCAACACCTGCTTTGAATTTAAGCTCTTTGCTTTTCTGTATTGTTCAGTAACTCACCCCAGATGAATCATCTGTTTCCTCCTAAACTCTCATCCCTTTTCCAAAACTGTTGGAGTCTGTATATATCTGTATGCTACAGATAAATACATTATATATATACATATATACATATATACATATATACATATATACATATATACATATATACATATATACATATATACATATATACATTAGTGTTTGAAATAATCTCCCACTTTCTCTGAATCAAGGATAATTATGCCTTTTAAATTCTTTTCTAAAACCTACTTCTTTTGCCCACCCTTTTATCAGTGTCAATTTTGAGTAATTTACATACTAATATATCTCCATTTTTTAACCTCCTGTATCTAGAACCCAGATTTTAGACAATATAATAATCTTTAAGCCATTTATTAAAGCATGTGTAGCCACACAATCTACTTATGGCTAGTTTAAAACCTGAGCTCCTCTGGATTTTTTAGCCTCATTCTGAGTTAAACTTTCCTTTCCTTCAAACTAGTTCTTATTTCCCTGCTGCCAGTGGCAGCGAACATCCTGCCTGTCAGCCTTAAACATTTTATATGTACATTCAGGCTTTCAGTAAGACAGACAGTGAATCTGCCTGGGAGTTTATCTGAACCCCATGGAACAACCCATCCATTACAGTTCTCTAGAACACTGCCCTCTGTAGCTCAATTCTACGCCACGATTTAGTTAGGTTTTGTTGTTTAGGGTTTTTTTTAACTTGTATAAGAAAATCATGGTACATGCAAAATGTAATAATAACCATGGTAAAAAATCTGGTTTGTTTTGAGGTTGTTCCCTTTTTTTTTTTTTTTGGAAGTGTTTTCTTTTTGACTTTATAAAGATAATTGAATGCAATCCTTGAGGTATTGTGTGCAGCCTTCCAAAAAGAAAAACTGAAACACATTGGACAAGGATTAAGAACTTCAAGTAAAGCAGTTCAGTAACAGAGTGGTAGAATGGTATATCACAAACCTGATGAATAAAGCTCCTGCTTCTGAGTGTCTCTGTCAAATCAGGAATTGCAATAAAGTTCACAAGGGTTTTAATAATCTAACCATAGTTTTTTGTGTTATCTCATATAATAAATGTGTCAGTGGATCAGCTCCATCTCCTGGAATATGGACTCTACAGCGACAGGTAAAGCTACGTGCCTCATTTAAAAATATTAAAATATAAAAATAATTCAGTTGCCATTTGTCACAGCCATCGATGCCTCTGTGAATAAGAAACTTTTTTTTGAGCTGCTAGGGTACAGCACTCAAGCAGACCGGAATATAATATGAAGACAACCTTCTTGCTCCACCCCTGTACAGCTGTAGGTATATGCAGGTTAATTGTACTGTTTAGGTAAGGTTAAATCCTTAACTAATGTTGGCATCCTCAAGGATAAAGTAACACCACACGGAATTTTTATATATCTGCTTATGGAGGAAATATGTAAAGAAAGTAGGCAATAATCTCTAAAAGCAGGACAAAACAAATCCCTAGATTTATCAGAATGTGACGATGAATTAGAATGGATCAAATATTAAATAGTTTACTAGAGTGAGTGAACATGAATACAGCCTAGAGAAATTATTTTACTGATGGCAAAAAGTTTTTTCCCCAAAAAAGGGAAAATAAGGAAAAAAATCTTGCTCTATGTAATTTTTTCCTCTTGGGAGTAGCCATATTGAAATCCAAATCGAAATTTTTTAAAAAAAATTAATAGACATAAATTTAAATATTTTAATTTCAATTTTTGGTTTCAAGGACTTGACTTATTTAAAACAATATCTTTCTGGATGGTCATTTGGGATTTACTTTTTAAAAAAATGTTAAAATTCTTCTGGGTGTTGCAAATTCTGCAAGAGAAAACCTCACGCTGTTGTGTGAAAATCAATTCTTGACCTTTTACACAAATTTCACACCTTTGTAGATCCCATAAAGAACAACATCTACACACTGCAAAGGTATGTCATTGCATTTTTTGGCCCACCACCTCTTCACTGTGTATTGTTTCAGAAAGTCAGAGGAATTACAATTTCACATTACCATATAAAACTGCACATGTATGTCTGATAGCAACACATACATGTAGTTAGAGATCTGCGGTTTTACAAGTTCCCTCTCTAGAGACTGAGGAAAGCAATACATCTCATTTAGAAAGGAAAAGATTTATAATTTATGCATGTTTATTAATTATTTTGTTTAACTGCTTAATGCCAGCTTTATGAAACAAATTGAATTTATACCATTCTGATAGCTACTTAATTGTGCATGAATAATGAAGGCATAAAATCTTCATGCAAAGCTGTGCCTTTTGTTCAGTATCAAAGATTTTTGGTAACGATGAATATCCTGCTCAATAGTCTTAAAGAACATCAGAGGTCCCACTGCAGGAAATTCTGAGATAATTTTTCAAAAGATGAATGGCATTACCTGAAAAAAAAAAAAAAAGGTAAGATTTACCTTTAATTTTTTTT